>CAUYQV010087294.1:0-16041 GCA_963574575.1 Galagoides demidoff | reverse complement strand
AATTAGGGAGAAGTAGCCCTGACCCCTGTATTGCTCAAGGGCCAACTGTATCTTCTTACAGGGGTTAACATTTGATTTTGAAGTCAAATCTGGGCAGGATAAGGATGAGGATGGGAGCTCTGGTTTACTGCTAGGCGAAAGTTGCGATTTACCAACTGTGTACCAGGCACCGAGTTAGGTGTTTAGCGGAAATGTCCTACCTGGATTCTTATAAATAAACTTCTAAAATAGGTAGTTTGGTCTTCATTTTAGAAATGACAAATTGAGGTTCATAGTGATGAAGGAACTTACTTCAAGTCATACAAGGAGCCAGTGAAGGAATAGGGACTCAGAGTGAACCGTGAAGTCCTTGGAAGTTTTACTAAGTTGCTAGACCCTGTGACCCCACCTCCCACTGCAGATTTTCATGCTTTCTAAAATCTGATGCAATGAACAGAAGCTATTCTAAACGTTGAAAAGCACATGTTTTCTATCTTTTTTTTTTTGAGACGGAGTCTCAAGGTATCCCCCTGGGTAGAGTGCTATGGCATCACAGCTCACAGCAACCGCCAACTCCTGGGCTCAAGCAAGTCTCCTGCCTCAACCTCCCAAGTAGCTGGGACCACAGGCGCCCACCACAACACCGGCCATTTTTTTTTTGGTTGCAGCCATCATTGTTGTTTGGCAGGCCCGGGCTGGGGATTCAAACCTGCCACCTTAGGTGTATGTGGCTGGCACCCTAGCTGATTGAGCCACAGGCGCCGAGCCATTTTTTACTTTTTACATGTAGCATGCTATAAACTATAAATTTATCTGTGTGGCTTCTCCTCTGTGACTTGTGATTCATTCTATTGAGTAGAGCTGATTGGCAGCATACATCCCACTGTGTGACTGTTACACGTGGGTTAGTCACAGCATATTTGTTTTTCTGATTGATTCTGAATTTTTGAAAGTAGACATTATGTTTGATTTCTCCTTCCATGACACAGCAGGATTTTTGGCTAGATACTCAATAAAAGCTAATTGGAAGTTTATTTATAAAAATAAACAGAATGTGAAAAAGAAAGGCAATAGAAGATCTATAATATGTATTTACGAAACCCAAGTGCTTTGCCAAGCTCAGCCAATTTTAGCTGACCACATATAATTTTAAACTAAAAATCACAATTTTTGAAGCAATTCGAGGGACCCAGGACCATTTCCAAGGGATCAAAATAAGGGTAAGAATGTAAGTTTCTTCTTTTCATTTTTGTACTTTTGCCATACCCACTATAGCCAAATACCCTCTCTAATTTTGGAAATAATATCTAAATTAAAAATGTCCACTGAACAATGAGATGATAACCAGAATCTCCCAGAATGGATCATCAATGCCATGTGTCATAATCTAGTGGGAAGTCAGTAAAATGCTTCCTGAAGCTCTGAGCCTCTGAGAGACAGTTCCTGATCTGATAGAAGATGTGGGATCATTCACCTACCACGTGCAGAGAAACCAATGTCCTAGAAAAAGCAGAGTTAGAAGGTGCAAATTAGTAGAGTTGTCAGTCCTCCTCAGGATGAAATGCACTGACTTTAATGACCAGTCCACAGTGTCTAGACAGAAGTCCCCCTGCTGAGAAGAATTAACATCTCAAGATATGTTAATTTGATGTAAATCTCCTTTGGGTGTGCTGAATTTCTTCTTTATGGTTCATTTAACAAGGTTGGGGTTTGTTATTTGTTTTCCTGGACTGCTCTGCGCTTCAGAAAATGAGTAAAAAGGCACAATTTATCTCCTGTGATAAATCAACAGAAATCATCTACCCTACAAATCTTTGTCTTATGCGCTTGGTCAGGCTAAATAATTTTCACGCTCATAATTGTAAAGTAATAAAACTGATGCCTGAACCTTAGACTCCAGGGAGTCACTGTTAAAACTCATAAATATTTAGGAACCACCCCCATAAGCTGGTCTGTCAGTCTGCCTTTCTACTCTGTATCAGCTTAACTTACCCTAATTTTAAACCTTCTTCTAGCCATTATTGATGACAGCCTCATAAAATGTTACCCCTATATGCAAAATCTTCTTAGACATTTACAGAGCTATTTCATTTCACTGAGAACAAAGGGTAAAGACCTAATGGTCCTAGAAGGCTGAGTGTATTTACACGCTCTCTCAGCAATGCTGTTCGACAGACGCTTTGACCAGCTGACATAAACAGAAGGAGGCTGGTCGATTACCTTGATATGTAAATGCATCCTGATTGAGTGAGTGACTGGCTTTTCTCCCATTCACCGTGTCTAACCTTTATGGGAGAATAATGATGTTCAAGGTTCAGTTTAATCCTAAAAACCTGTCCTTTCCCCTAGGTATGTGAGCCAAAATAAGATGTACTTTCAGTACTCCCAGTGTTGCTAAATAGCTTGCTCAATATTTAATAGTTTGAGGTCTAGGGGTTTTGTTTGGCCTTAGGCGCTGGTGCCAGTGATTCAGACGTGGTACATCCACACATAACCCACGGACCATTGAGCCAGTTTCTCCCTACGCAGAAGATATTCTGAGAGCAATTTAGACAGTTTTGGAAGGACATCGACTCTTCTTGGACACTCACAATGTCTTTGCCATTAAGGATAGTAAATCATAACCAAATAGTCTGAATCTGTGCTTAAAATCTGAGAGAAGGAGAGAAGACATTAACCAGAACCCATTTTGTGTCCCTCTGCGTGGTAACTTCTTCTTCAACGTACCTCTGACCCAATCTCATTTAATCTTTTTTGGTTAGAATGATGTATCAGTATACTTTCAAAAATATTTCATTACTCCCACTACATTATTAAGTATAGCATGGATGCTTGAGTCTTGATAATCAGAATTTTAGATCCAAGAAAACATTAAATATGGTATAGTTCAGTCTCCCCCCCCCCTTTTTTTTTTTTCAGGTGTCCTAGAAGTTAACAAACCTTCCCAGAGACAGTGATTGGTGTCTGAGAGTCAGACCATTACTGGAACCCAGGCCTCCTAAACTCTAGTCACAATCTTTCCAATGTAAGATTTTGCCTTAATGATTAAACCAAGGAGATTCACTGGAAAGGAGGAAGTCAGATGAGCTAGTTACTATTCCAGATATTTGGGATGAGTGGGATATTTTCTCTGCCCTTGGGAAGTTTATGGTCTGCTAAGAATGCAGAGCTTTTGTCTTCTTTAATTTTTATTTACTGTTATTTTTTTAGAAACACTGTCTTGCTCTGTTGCCTGGGCTAGAGTGCAGCATCATCATCATAGCTCCTGACAACCTCAAGCTCCTGGGCTTGAGTGATTCTTCCCCCTCAGCCTCCTGAGTCACTGGAACTATAGTTGTGTGCCACATGCCCAACTAGTTTTTTAAATTTTTATGTAGAGATGGGTTCTCAGGGTCTCCCTGGTTGCTCAGGCTGGTATTGAACTCCTAGACTCAGACTATCCTCCTGCCTTGGCCTCCTGAAGTCCTTGGATTTCAGGTATAGACATAAGCCACTGCTGCACCCATCCCAGAGTGTTCAAGTTATGTGGACACTCTGGTGGAAGTATGTAAAGTAAAAAATGGGAATAAACAAAATAAGTTGCCGAAAATAAATTTTTTTTTATTGCCCCCCAAAATGGGAATAAACAAAAAAATTGCCGATTATACTGGTAAGTGATTGGAATATGCTTCATAGAGAATGAATCGTGAGGATTTTCAAAGAAAGCCTGAGCTGGGTATTCTGTATTAGGGAGAGAATATTTAATTCTGGTCTCTGACAGGAAGACACTGTGCAGATGTTACCAGAAATGTGAGTGTAGCTGAAGGAATGTTCTTTTGCTTGCCCTATGCAAAAAAAATGTGGTACCTTCTTACAGGCAGATGCTTAACAGGCTGAGTTAGTAAGACGTGTGGGGCACAGTGAACTTAAGGGACACTGTTAACAGCACCATTATACTGTAAGATTGTGCGTGTGTGTGTGTGTGTGTGTGTGTATGTGCATTGAAATGCAGTCATTGCCATCTTTCAAAGCAATCGGCTGAAACTACTACATTTGGGGATGGGACAAATAGAGAAGGTAAAAGATACAGAGTTGGGGGAATCATAGGAGAAAGATGGAGCTAACCCAGGAGCTTCCATTGTCTTACAGATGGATATCCTTTTAAAGCAGAAGCAACTCACACACTTGGAAAATACTTTAAGGGATTTGATTAACTTATTCTTATACTTCTCTCTTAAAAAATCTGTTGCATGTTAAGGGCTCTTACACCATGGCCAATGTGGTACTTTTTAAAACCTTTAAAATAAAAGTAGGTTTGGGCTCCAGGAGTAGGGAGCTGGCCCCATATGCTGGGGTTGGCAGGTTCAAGCCTGGCCTTGGCCAAAACTGCAATAAATAAATTAATTAGTTAATTAAAAAAATAAAAGTAGATTCAAATAAAAAGCTAATATAGCTTAAAGTTAGGTTAGATAGTAGTTGAAAGAAACTACTCTAATTTGTATTTATTGGCTTATACTACCCTAGGTCAAAATGTATTATCCTCCTTTTCCCTTGTTACCGTCTTCCGCTTACAGTGGCAAAGATGTTCAGTAGAAGTGTTTTGTGAAGTCACGATGTCTTTATGGAGGAGGTGTATATGTGAGCCCCAGAGGAAATGCAAATATTTAAGTCTCCCTGGTTTCCAGCTAATATATGATAATTGGATCTAGCTAGTGATGGGACTCCCCTTTTTGTCTGCAAAGATCTGGCTTCTATTAGGAGTACAGTTTGAATGAGAGCTGGGCCAGCCACTGGACCACGTGTGATCTCATTTAGTCATCACAATAGAACTCCGAGGTTGTCATTCTTATTTTCAATTTGACAGGCAAGAAAACTCAGGGACATGAAATAAATTATGTGAGATCAAACGGCCTGTTAGTGATGAAGCAGAGATTCAAATCAAGGTCCGTTTGACTCCTGAGCTAAAGATGTACCCTGTAATACTGTGCCACATTAAAGAGAGTCCTCACAGAACAGGGGCAAATTCTGTGGAGGAAGTCCAGCAGCTTACGACAGCCCAGAGGAGGAAAGACCAGGGTAAAAGTAAACTCGGAGGGAACCTGCCAGCTTTCTCCAAATATTGAAAGGATTACCAGGCCAAAGGAGCTCTTGTGAGTGCTTTGCATAATCCCTAGGGACAGAATGTATGTGGAGGTTTCAGGGAAACATTATTATATGAAAGAACTTTCCAAGAAAGATGATTAAAGGTAGCCTTCATACTCTTGGAAGGTAATCAGTTTTCTGTCATTGGACTTATTCAGTTATAGACTATCTAATCACTTGATAGTCTGTTACCAGAGAACAATCAAAGTTAAACTCACAGTTTAGTCAAGTTGGCCCTTTCTTTATTCTGGCTACTGTCAGTTGAATAAACTGTGCTGTGAGGGTGATTGGGGGATTTTCCAAACAAACAACGGACAGCTGACAACCCAGATTATTGCCACATTGGGTTTTTGCTCGATTTATTTATTTATTTTTTCCTCTGGTTTTATTTGAGTATAAAACAGGTGACTGGAAAAGCATACCTCTTTTTTCTGATTTAGAGTGTCCACATTATACATTTGAAATTAAGCATATAACGCAGCTAGGATCAGCATTTAAAAAAAATAGAAATCTTCTATGTCTTTTAATTGAAGTTTAGAAAGTATCATGTATGACCTATAGGTTATTCTGACTTATTCCCACTCAAGTAATTGATTCTAAATGTGAATATGTTTAAACTCAATCAGCCTGATATTTTCAAGGAGACTTACAAGTGTTTGTAGGAAACCTTTTGTTTATGCTCTAGGTCAGCCATTTAAAGTATGAACGTTTTAATTTAGCACAAGCCTGATTCTAAATTACAGTCATGAAAGAATTAATCATTTAGAAATGTATGCCAATGTAGAATTTGGAGTCATTCTATAGTTGTACTCATTTATATCCACACATTTGTACTGAGCACGTGAATGAACAGGTGATAATTTACTTGATCAATTACCCCGAGTATGTCACTTCATCCCCTTGGGCCTCTCGCTACAAACTAAAGGAATGGGATCAGAAATCTCTCAAGTTTCTTACCTAAAGAGGTAAGAATGTAAAATTTGGTACAATATCAACTCCCAGAGAGAATACAGAACACTTAAAAAATAAATGCAATTAGAATAGTAGTGGGTTTTAAAAGTAATCTGTGGTTTGTAAATCATGTCCCCTGAGCAAGTCAGAATGCTGAAGGCCCCGATTTTATTTACCAACTACCTCTATGCAGACAATTTCCAGACCTTCCTCTCCTGCCCCGACCTTTTATATTCTCCCTAGTCATAGATTTCTTTCTGTTTATAGAACATCTTCACTTAGATGTCCTGCCATCACCTAAATCTAAACAGGGAGAAAAGACGGAGTTTGTGGTCTCGCCTTAGCTCAGCTGTTCTTCTTTTTCTTCATCCTGGATTCCTAGGCAGAGACTTGGACCTTGCCTCCCCCGTCCATTCACACACCATGTCCAGGGTGGTATCAGTTCTGTGGATTCCTTCTTAATATTTTTTGATTCTTCTACTTCTGAATTTCAACCGTGTCAGCTTGGTCTAAGCCCTGCACAATCAGAACACCTTAAAGGTCTCCGGGTGAACCTGCCTGCTGATCTCTTATTTTCATGGGTACTCTGAAAAGTCACAGAAAACTTTTATTCAAACACCTTTTGAGCATCAATAAAATCTCCTTTCCTGAACCTGATATGTGCCTTTAGGATGGTATTTACTTTCACATGCAAGTTTCAAACACAAATATTTACTTACATAAGTTCTGTCTCTCATATTAGAACAAGAGTTGGTTTAGCACTGAAAGCATTTTTTTTCCCTTTCTTCCTTATTTCTACAGATTTTATTGAGCAACTACTCATGCAGAGCACTCTGCCAACCTCTTAACACTTATAAATCAAATACGGGTCTTGTCCTTAGGGAGTATATTCCTATTTCTTAAAGTAAGGGAAACTAAAAGTTGTTCATATATTCAGGGACTGAGTTGAGATCATGACAAATTATCTCATTTAAGCTTTCCTGAAACTTTGTGCAATAAAGCTATTATTGCCATTTTACAGATGAAGACAGTAGGTTGAGAGAGGTTAAGTGGTTGATCCCCAGGTTTCACTCTGAACCCCTAGTTTTTAGGCCCATAGGCTTCAACTTGAATCTGTATTTAATGTTGCCCAAATTAACATTTCCATATTAAATTTGGTATTATAACAATCTAGAAACTTTCTGAATGAATTCCTATAAATTCACATGACTAATGTGCATCAAAGCTTTCTTTTTTCTCATAAATGAGTGATGCTATGGTCACTGTCATAAAAAATTTAGATCATAAATGCTCTTATAAGCAGGATTCTCCATTGCACAGTACTAAGAAACTCTGTGTACATGAACAACTTTATAAAATAGTATATTGTATTTTTATCTGAAAAGTTCACATCATTAGAGGTACATATTTTATTAAACAACATGCTATGTTTTAAACAGACTATCCAGCATAAAATCATTCTATCACACGAATTATTTTATTATTAATCCTGTCCTCCTATAAACCTTGGTAGAAATATTTTAAGATAACTCATTTTTTTCAGCTAAATGAGACTAAGACCACACACCACATAAAATGGACTTGTGCCTGGAGTGGTTTTTGTCAACATACTTCAAAAGAAAATATTGGATAATTTCTGTGATAGCCATAGCCTAAAATCTCTTATCAGATTTATATTTATGTAAATAGTACAGATAAACATATGAGATTTTTGTCTAGCCTGTAATTTACTGCCTTTCAAGATTACTTTAATAAATAATTACAGTCTATGTCAAAAATTCTTCAGTTTCCTTGTTTAAGAATAAAATTCTTGCCTCTCTGCTAGGAACTTATTTTGTGAGAATCTGACATTTAAAATATTCAAAATAGAAATGTTGAAATTAAGTTATAAGTATTTGAGATATATTTGTTTGTGGTTGAATAATCTTTATCCAAGGCCAGAAGCAATGGCTCATGCCTATAATCCTAGCACTCTGAGAGGCTGAGATGGGAGGATCATTTGAGCTCAGGAGTTTGAGACCAGCGTGACCAAGAACAAGACCCCATCTCTACTAAAATTAGAAAGATTAGCTGGATGTTTTGGTCAGTGCCTGTAGTTCCAGCTACTTGGGAGGCTGAGGCAGGAGGATTGCTTGAACCCAGGAGTTTGAGGTTGCTGTGAGCTGGGTTGATACCATGGCAACTCTAGCTTGGGCCACAGAGTGAGACTTTCTCAAACAAACAAACAAATATAATCTTTATCAGAAAATATCACTGAAATTGTGCAGAACAAAAATAAGACTCCCCTCCCCAAGGTTGAAATAAGATGGCGATGACAGACAAGATGATGATAGTGAAAAAGAGGAGGCAGAGAAGGAAGAGAAGGGAAGGAAAAGACATGATCTCATGATGTGAAAGGTAAACAGGGATTCCACTTGGACCATTATTGACAGAAGGCTTTGCAGTTCTCAGTTCCTTACCCCAGCCTTGTGAGACAAATACAAGAACCTTCTTCCTTCCTTGGCTCTGGTGACATTGTGGAGAGTTAAGGTGGTTAGTGACTTAGCCCTTAGCGCAGCAGTTCTCAACCCATGGGTCGCAACCCACAGGAACTGTATTAAAGGGTTGCGGCATTAGGAAGGTTGAGAACCACTGCCAGGGTAATGACGTTCAGGATGGTGCTAGAGCTGTGGGATTTTCCTGATACCAGAGTGTGTGGGACGTGTAGGCCCAGCTGGTCAGAGCATGGTGGAGGGAGGCAGCCCTTAGCAGTTCCGTACACAGAGTCTAGTGTCTGGTAAATAGATGTCAGTCCACAATACTATGAGTCCTTTGCTTTTCAGAAACACTTAAGTCAATCAAGTATATAATATATATATATACACATTATATATACATTTTTTATTCAAGACAAAAAGACACCTGCATGTCTCTGTGTGTCTGTGTATGATCCCTGATGATTTATCACTGCTGTAGCTTGTCAATTAAAAGTGCTTACAAAGTCTGCAGTAATGTTCTTAGCATGTTTAATAGAATCTGGTTAAGTAAACATCCTCCATAAAAGCAGCCAACGAGACCTTAAAATAAACAGAGCTACTGTGCCAAGTTCATAATGACTTATACGTTTAGCCTTCTGCCCATCTTCTAAGCATGGCCATTAAAACCAGTCCAGTGGTGGTGGTGAGAACTGTAACTACATTGGAGGATGGTTTTTAAAATTAAAAATCCTAATAAAGTTAAGTGATTGATAGATTTGATATATCAGTTGATCGACAAATGATATTTGTTATCAATTTGATAACTGATTGATAAGTGATATTTGTTATTAAATATGCTAGCATATAACTTCACATTTTATATTTTCTATCATTGCTCATAGTCATTCAAATAAGTTGTTGATTTTAAAATATTTCTCCCATACGTATGTAGGAATTATTCCTGTGTTAAACTGCAGTGGTTTGTTCTTGTCTCGGTATGAGCATTTTAAGCTAAGCCACCTCACGCAAGGAAAGGATAAAGGACGTAAAATGAGCACAGACTCGGAGGGGCTGTCCTCACAGGTCACTGTCGGGTTCTATTTTGTTTAACAACATCATTAGTGGACTGAAAAAGGAAGTAAGTAGCATGAGAAGTACATCTGCAGATGATAAATGAAGATGAACTTCAAATTCCTTAGAGAGGAACATATAAATAGATCCTCAGAAGGTTGCTGAAACGGGTAGGAAAGAAATGCAGATCTAAATTACAACCTTCCATATAAGCACAAGGCGCTTTAATAATGTGAGGCCCAAAGTGGAAAGAGCTAAGCTAACAAGCAGTTCAATTTGCCAAGGGCACCAAAGCCCCAAGGAACACAGTATTCTGTGTTGATGAATGCAATCCAAAATTTTCATTTCTTACATCTAACAGTGAGATTGAAGAGAGTATAGTCTGGCGTAGGGTTGAGATGAAGTTGGTTTTGAGGCCCCACACCAACACTATCTGCCCTGGGAAAAGTACTTACCTTTTCCGACTCTGCTGTTCTGCTTCCCTAAAATAAAGAGTATTGCGTCATACACCTCACAGAGTTATTTTGAGGGTGCAGTGAGTCTAACACTAGATTTCCATGGCATCAGAAATTATGGTTTATTCAGGGTTGTAACTTCAGTTCCTATAGCGATTCATGGCACGTGGTAGTCAGGGGATAAGAAGGTTTGGAAAGATCGCCAAATCAAGGGGTTATTCTGAAGACAGTCTAATACAGCGTGTCCCCAAAGTAGCCATACATAGGGAAAAATGGGACATTGTACCTAAATGTACCTTTATTTACAAAATATCAGAAAATACTTACAAAATATTCTCTACAAGCTAGCCACCTCTTTGTATACACACACACACAGTTTTCTCTCCCACTCATGGAGAACATGTTCCAAAGTATCTCTTGTTATACAAATCTGTAAATTTTGCCCACGTATGGACACATTTGGAACATCTTGTATATGTGTTTATAAGAAACTATCTTGAGCTTTTCTGTGTTTACTAACTTACTACCTGCATCCCTTCCTAAGCTGTCAGCTCCGTGAGAGCAAGAAAATTACCTTCTTGTTCCCTTGTGGGAAATTTAGTGCCTAGAACCTTCCCATTCAGATATGGTTTCTCAGCCAATACTTGGAAATACCTGGCAGTCTGTTAAAATGGAAGAATTATGGGCCCAGCCCTACACCAACTGAATTAGATTCTGTATTTACTATCCCTTGGTAATTTCTAACCACATTAAATTTGGGGAAGCACTGGACTAGAACATACTTGCCCCTAATAATTTCTTTATAAAATGTTACTGGACTACAAGTTTACCATTACATTTAGCAGATTTAATATCATTAAAAGTGTTTTTAGTAGCTTTATTGGGGTATGATTCACCTATCATAAAATTCGCCCACTTTAAATGTATAATCTAATTTACTTTTAGTAAATTTAGAGTTTTGTAACCTGTGCCACAATCTAAATTCAGACCTTTTCCACCACTCTAAAAGGATTCCTTGTGTCCGTCTGCAGTTATTTCCCATTGCCAACCCCACCCCAACCACTATAATAATATTATTTTAATATCCACCCCCACCAGTTCCCATTTTAGCTGGAGAATCACTGAAGGGCAAACAAATATACCTCTTTCATTCACACTTCACTAAATAAAAGTGATTCCTAAGGAAGTCTCAATGTGGTTTAAATAGTCATTAACCATTTCTAAGTGGATTTGCTAAACAAGGAGTTTAAGCATGACTCAAGGGGATGTTTACCACTTTCAGGGAACAAAACATTTCAAATAATTTATTTTCTAAACCTGTTGGGTACATATTTACATGCAAACATTATCAGTCTAACAAAAATAAAAGCCAGAAGAATTTAGTGTTGTTTTTTTTTTTAATGTACTAATTACAAATCATTGCTGTCTAATCAGGGTCAGGGGTAGGTAGGCCAGACTACATCCTTTAATTTAGTCAATTTGTTATTTGAAGTTTTGTATTTCTTTAAAGGTTTTTCTTTGCTGAGAATCACTTACTTTGGACAAAGTACATCTTTAATCCATACACCTCCTCTGCTGAAGTCACGTCTTTAAGATCTTTCCCGAGGACTTTCTGAGTAGACCAGTCATGACTTCATTGAGCCCAGTCACTCTGGCTTTATCTCAGGTGCTTCCATCCCAAACCCAAGAGGAAGTATTCCAAATTCTCTGTTTAAAAACCTTCCATGATTTCAAGTAGCCCACGAGATGATATCCGGAATCCCTAGCGTGCCTTTAGTCCACCGGACTGTTTCTTCTGTTTCATTGCTTTCCACGCCCATGTTCCCACCCAGCCCGTTAGACACGCTCCGCTTCTCCAACTGTTCTCAAGATTTGCCAAGCAGATCACACCCCATCCTTTGTTAAATCTGATCCCTTCCTGCACAGTGCTATCCCTTTTTCTCTCTCGGATATTGTAATATTCATTGGACAACAGCTCAAACTCTTCAAGGACCCTGTCTTCAATATTCACCGCCTTCACTGATCAGAATTACCTCTTTTTAATAATTTTACTCAGTTATTATGATATTTTAAGATTCAATTTTGGCGTATAAAAAGATGAGGATGATGCTACAGTTATGTATTCCTACCACTTCTCACAGTATTTGGAATAGTGAGCTTAATAAAGGATAATAAATTTGTGAATGAAGGAAGGAATTTATGAAATTCCATCTTTAAAAATTGTGGAATCTGGAATGTTTCAGACATCTGGATGAGACATTTAATATATACTTGCAGCTCTCTAGTTAATGCCAGTCTAGCTTGTACATATATCTTATCTGTTGAAACTTTTTAACCTCCTGATAGAGTTAAGAAAAGGCATGAACAGGATGAGATATTTGTACAATTGATCCTAGAAGCCTGGCAGCTGATGATGGAGTTAATATACTGTTTCATCCTTTTAAAATCACAGAATATAATAGCTGAAAGAATAGGAAAGATGATTTTTTTAATCTGCTAATTATCTAGATGCAGAAAATGTTACCCAGTTTCTTCATTTCTACACTTTTCTTTTTCATCTTTCTTGGCAAAGGATTGGGAATAATCTTTTTGTTTTTAATCCTTTACTGTCTCTTTATTAATAACCTCATTTAATATTTTGCCTGGAAATATCCTTTCTTTGCACAGAAATCCACAAAGCTATTTCATATAGCAAATGTGGTTTTCTGGAAGAGGAAATTCATGTCTTTGACCACTTGCAATAAAATATTCTTTCCTCGATATTTATTTGAGACTTGATAGCAATAATGGAAAAGAACCATCTGACACTAAATGCAAGGTCTCAAATTCACTTGTGGCTGGTCCCCTTACCCTCCATGTATCAATGATGTCTTTGGGGAATCATTAAAACAACACACACACACAAAAAAAACCCTCAATTTCCTGTTCAACTCCACTAACTGGGCAATAATCTCAACTACTATTTAAGACAATTGAATGCTTAAAAGTCTTTCAAGAAAAAAGTAGAGAGGTAAAAAAAACTACTTTATATGAATATGAAATATGGATTTTTATTAAAAGGAAGGTTTTTGTTTTAACAAATCAAAACATTGCTTTTATAAAAGCTCTCTTTGTGTGGCCACAAATTCTAAATTGCAAATTGGGAGGAATACCTATAGAAGTAAATGTCCAAATAAAAAGGATTAAAGAGGGGAACCTATATAGTAAGACACAATAATTCTCTTATATTGTCAAGATGGCCTTGAATATTTTATTCAGATGAACTAGGCTATTATATATATATACACATGTATATGTATATATACACATATATCATATATTTCATATATATACCTTGATATAAATCACTGTCAGTAACAGCATTTATGAGATATCTAATAGACATTGAACTTTTTTTTAATCTGAAAGGCAAGTAAATACTCGTTCATTGAAGACTTAAAAGCAGATATTCCTTGATTTCCTTAGAAAACTGTGTTTCTGAAAAGTTTTCAAGAAGGTTAATCTTCTTGTCTTACATGACTTCCATTAAGACATCATTATATTATAAGGCAGAATTTCAAAGTAATTTATTGGAAGTAATGAATATTTACATATTACTATAATGTCTTGGGGGAAAATGAAAGAAAAAAATTGTTTTAAAGGGAATTTTAGTTTGGTTTTTTTTTTAAGTTACATAACCTTGTTGTAAATATTTTTCAAAAGCCCATCAACCATCAATTTCTCCATCACACCGTGAAACAGTTTTTACTTTCATGCTGATATTAACTGTGTTATTTCAGAGGTACCAAGAAGTTTTCTTATACCAACATCTATGGCTAGAGTTTCCTGAAATATGTACCAAGACACTTAGCCTCTGTATTAAAATATTGGGGCTGAGGGGCGGTGCCTGTGGCTCAGTGAGCAGGGTGCGGGCCCCATATATTGAGGGTGGCAGGTTCAAGCCCGGCCTCAGCCAAACTGCAACAAGAAAAAAATAGCCGGACATCACGGCAGGTGCCTATAGTCCCAGCTACTCAGAATGCTGAGGCAAGAGAATCAACTAAGCCCAAGAACTGGAAGTTGCTGTGAGCTGTGATGCCACAGTATTCTACTGAGGGCAACAAAGTGAGACTCTGGCTCTAAAAAAAAAAAAATTGGGGTTGAGAATGCTTATTTTAAGATGTAAATTTATTATAAGGTATTTGTGTATATTGGTAGAGGGGTAGATGTATTTAATGTAATTTAAACTGCTGGTTACTGTCATACACTGATTTGTCAGGTAATCTAGTCTTTGAATTTCTGAAATTATGGGATCAGTGCCTAACATGATACTCAGGGCTGAGCAGTTTCTCTGAAGGACTGATAGAGAAATGGATACAATTTCAAGGAGATATTTTTGAAAACATTTGGAAAGAAGTGAAGAGTTTATAAATGAGAGCTTGAGAAGGCAGAGATACTTCACAGAGATTCCAGATTCTTGCTAGGGGAGAAATGAGCTGACGGCTGCAGGATAGAGGAAGACATTCCTGGCAGAGGGCCCGTGGCAGGTGCAAGGCCCCGGAAACTGAGAGAACATGCTATGTGAAGAGAACTACAGGTATTCTAACAGAGTTTAACTTGCAGTGTGTTCTTGATTTGTGCTCAGCTACTAAACCTGTTGGAATATTAAACACTTGGAAAATTCCTCCTCACATACACTCTGTGGCAGCCCAGGGCCATATATATGTAACAGATGAAAAGATGAGTGACTTCCAACCAGGATCTGTGCCTTTGCAAGGCCATCTATTTAGACCCAGTCAATATTTTCATACTTATATTTCCTAATCATAAAACAAAATTATTGACCAATTACCATATACTTACTAATATGTGAAACACATAAACGTACCCACTCTGACTTATTTAATTCTCAGAAGCAAAATAGCCAGCTTATAATAACTGCCATCCATTCCATTAGGTCAGGGAGAGATTGAGATTTTGAAAGATTAAATTATACTCAGGTCAGACAAATAAGTAGTACAAATCTATGCTTTGAATCTAGGAAGTTTGACTTAGCAGCCCAAGAGTTTTCACTTTTCTTTTTTTTTTTTTTTTCAGTTTTCTTCTTATGTTTTTTTATTTTATTTTATTTTTTTAAATTTTATTGAATGGTAACTATGTACATTAATGCACTTCTGGGGTACAGTGTGGGGTTTTCACATGCAATCTGAATTACTTCAGTCAAACTGATCAACACAGCCTTCATGTCATTTTCTCAGTTATAGTTTTAAAACGTTCTGATTCTACTCTTAGAGAGTTTCACTTGTACGCCTGTAAGATAGACCTCGAGAATAAAGCTTCTTATAAAGCTTCTTCATGGCTAAACCGCTGCTCTGTATTTTCCTCCTGGTGTACAGGCCGAATTGTATTCTCTCAAAATGTGTATGTTGAAGTCCTAACCTGCAATACTTCGGAGTGTGATTATATTATATTTTGAGATTGGATCTTTCAAGAGGAAATTAAGTTAAAATGAGGTCATTAGGGTGGGACCTAAGCCAGTATGACTCAAGTCTTTAAAATAATAGGAAATTAGGACACAGTTACCCACAAAGTGACAACCACGTGAAGACCCTGGGAGAAAACGGCCACTTACAAGCCGAGGAGAGAGGCCTCAGGAGAAACCCACCCTGCCAACACTGATCCCAGGCTTCTATCCTCCAGAATTGTGAGGAAATAAATCTCCATTGATTATGCCACCCAGTCTGTGTTCCTTTGTTCTGGCAGCCCTAGCGCACGAATCCGCTCTCAATTTGCCTTTTCTAGAATTTCATGTAAGTAGCCTGTAATCCTAGGACTCTGGGAGGCCGAGGCAGGTGGATAGCCTGAGCTCAGGAGTTTGAGACTAGCCTGAGCAAAAGCGAGACCCCCCCATCTCTGAAAAAAAAAGCCAGGCATTGCAGCGGGCGCCTGTAGTCAATCCCAGCTACTTGGGAGGCTGAGGCAAGAGAATTGCTTGAGCCCAAGAATTTGAGGTTGCTCTGAACTGTGTC
>CAUYQV010087293.1:0-15278 GCA_963574575.1 Galagoides demidoff | reverse complement strand
ATTTTGGGGACCAGCTGTGCTCACCCAGTTCTTTCTGGATCCCTGCTGAGGATTGGATCGTGCAAAGGAACAGCACCAAAACCAAAGCATGCACTGAATTCAAGGTTTTATTGTTCCAGTTGTCAAATTCCAAACTAGACCCCAATTGATTGCAAGGATGACAAAATGAAAGCCCTGTTTAAAACTTCTTTGATTTTTAAAGGCAAAAGCAATTACAGGAAAACAAAACAATTCAGAGAGATGGTGTGTGCTTATAACTGTCTTCATGTGGGCTCTCTCCAAGTTACCAAGGACTCTGAGAGCTGGCAGGTCTGAGTAACCCTGGTGACTGTTCACCTTATCAAAACCTGAGCTAAAAAAATGCATCAGCTGATGACAGCAGAGGTGGCAGGGCTGAGGACCCAATTCCTCTCCCAGGCTGGTGGAGTGAATTAATGTGATTCTAAAAGTAAACAAGGGAGGTCAGAGACTCTTTCCAACCTTACCTGATGGCTTTTGGCCAAAGGAAGGAAGTGTCATGGAAAGTGTTGGGTGGTGACAGTGCAAAGAGGGACTTGAGGAGGAGGAAGGAGAAAGCAGCATCCCTTGATAAAGGTGGGGGAGAGAAGATACGGGGAAAGCCCTGAATTCCTCACTGAAGGCCAGTCTCAGAGGGGAGCAGAGGGGTTACTAAATTTATGCTTTGGCCAAGGGCGGGAGTGGGAAGGGGATGATGGCTTGGAAGGAGGCATCATTTAAGACTTAAAGAAATCAGGGATGCAGACAAAGCACCCTACACACCCAGCAGCAGTCCCACAGGCTGTGACCTGAAACCTTCATGTCTACTCTAACAAGCCCCCAAACTTGAGGGCTGTTGCAGGGAGGAGACAGGGGCAAGGGAAACGAGAGAAGGCAGAGACCCCAGGCCAGGTAATCAGCAGCAAGGTGATTGCGTGATGTGTCTTTTCACAGTTGAGTTAGATGTGCCCCACCAGTTATGATGGGAACCAATTTAAATATACTTTCTTGATCCCAGAAGTTCAGCTACATGGACAGCGGTTACACTTGATGGGATGATTTGTTATAGCACAACTTGTATATTTCAAATGGACGAAAAATTAGTATCATTTACAGTATCTTAAGATAAATTGCCTTTGAATGGGAGCTTCCTTTCCAGTACTTTGAGGTCTATAAGACATATCTAGAAAATTTACTACTGTGGAAAATGAAGACTGCTTAAATGGAATGGGGGGGAGGGGAAGGGCCTCTGGTTTTCCTTTTGATTAATTGCTGTAACACTATCAGGTGGCTGAGGGAGTTTCATATTTTCTTTAGACATCATTAGGTGCCGAAGCTTTTGCAGGACAACTTTGGTGCTATATGAATTCTGCCATTTTGCTAGCACTGATATGGCTCTTGGGTCCACTACTTCATTAGAACTATTAACTCCATTCATATTAATTTTTGTTATAAATCTTACAAAGGGGGTTACTTCTGGGTATTTAGGCCCACATTCTATTTTAAGGCTGTATATAAATTGTTCTTGGAGGCCCAGTTATCATCTCTGTCCATCTTGTTAGTGTCATGTCTTCATCATCTTCTAGACCCCAGATAACTGTGCCATCTCCTACTCCTTTCTGGTATTCTTTGAGTTCTTCCAACAGTTGGAAATTGCTAGGGACTTTTACTCCCATGGTGGCTGCCATCTTGCATTGCTGTTGCTCCTGAAATGATACTTTTGCTTTGGACTCCCGAAGGGCTGCAATCACAGGTTTGAGCCACCGTGCATGGACTTACTTTTGACTTTTGACAGTTTGACCATAATGTGTCTTGCAGAGGAATTTTGGGGGCTGAATATATTGGAGAGCTTTGGTTTTCTGTGTCTGTATCTCTCCTAAGACTTGGAAAAATTTCAGTTATTATTTCAGCAAATAGGTTGGTTGTGCCTTTTCCCATCTCTTCTTTTGAAATTCCCCAAATCTGGGTGGTGCCTGTGGCTCAAAGGAGTAGGCACTGGTCCCATATGCCAGAGGAGGCAGGTTCAAACCCAGCCCCGGCCTAAAACTGCAAGAAAAAAAAAGAAAGAAAGAATGAAATTCCCCAAATCTGAGTATTTGTTTGCTAAATGGTATCCCATGTATCAGGTAGGCTCTCTTTATTTTTAAAAAATATTTCCTTCCTTCCGTCCTCCCTCCTTCCTTTCTTTTCTCCCTCCCTATTTTGTCTGACTCAATTATTTCAGAAGTCATATCTTCAAGTTTAGAAATTCGTCTGCTTGACATAGTGGGGTTTTTTTTTTTTTTTTGAGACTTGTTGCCCTGAGTGGAGCGCCATGGCATCATTATAGCTCACAGCAACCTTAAACTCTTGAGCTCAAATGATCCTCTTGCCTCAGCCTCCTGAGTAGCAGGGAGTATAGGGACTCACCATGATGCCTGGCTAGTTTTTCTACTTTTAGTAGAGATAGGGTCTGACTTTTGCTCAGGCTAGTCTGACTCTGCCTTGGCCTCCCAGAGTGCTAGGATTATAGTCTTGAGCTACCATACCCAGCCTGCTACAGTGTATTGTTGAAGCTCTAGGTTATATTTTTACTTCATTTATTGAATTCTTTAGTTCCATAGTTTCTCTTTGGTTCTTTTTTCATGATAGTATCTGTCTCTTCTTTGAAATTCTTATTCAGATTGTGAATTGTTTTTCTATTTCTTTGTATTGGCTGTGTTCTTTTGTATCTTGCTGAGTTCCCTTAAGATCATTATATTGAATTTCTTTTCAGGAAATTCTTTTTCTTTCTTTCTTTTTTTTTTTTTTTTTTTTTTGTGGTAGAGTCTCACTTTATTGCCCTTGGTAGAGTGCCGTGGTGTCATAGTGCACAGCAACCTCAAACTCCTGGGCTCAAGCGATTCTCTTGTCTCTACCTCCCAAGTAGCTGGGACTATGAGTGCCTGCTATAATGCTTGGCTATTTTTAGAGATGGGGTCTTGCTCTTGCTCAGGCTGGTCTCAAACCCATAAGCTCAGGCAGTCATCTGCCTCGGCCTCCCAGAGTGCTAGGATTACAGGAGGGAGCCACTGTGCCCGGCTCCTTTTTGGGAATTTCAGAGATTCTTTTTTTGGGGGGAAAGAGAGAATGTTGTTACTGGAGAATGTTGTTTTTCTTTGGAGGTGTCATGTTTCACTTTTTCGTGTTTCTCTTTTCTCTACATTGACATCTATGAATCTGGTGTGATAATAGCCACTTCTTCCAATTTTATACAATACCTTTCAAAGGGAAGACCTTTTCCTTTAGGTAGGTATCTATAGTGTCGATTTGGTACCCAGTCAATAATGGAATATTAGTTCATTCCAAAGAGATGAAGTTATGATACATGCTGCAGCTTGATGTACCTCCAAAACCCTATGGTCACTGAAAGAAGCCACATACAAAAGGTTGCATATTGTGTGATTCCACTTATGTGAAATATTTATGGTAGATAAGTCTGCAGATATAGAATGCCATTGGTGGTTGCCAGGGCTGGGGAGAGGGAGTAGCAATAGGGAGAAACTGGCTATGAGTTGAGAGGAATTTTACTTTGGAGCGATGGAAATATTTTGGGAATGGATAGAAGTTGTCCTTGTACAGCATTGTGAATGCACTAAATACCACTGGATTCTTCACTTTAAATGATTAATTTTATCTTATGTGCACTACATCTCAATAACTATTTTTTAAAAGTTTCATGAATAGCCATTTATAAAAAGAAATATTCACAATGATGATTATACTGTTCTTTGTTGAATATATACTGTGGAAGTCTTATCTCAGTATTGCTAGAGAGATATAGGAAGAACAAAAACTAAGTACAATATTAATATTTAAAAATAATAGGCCTTAAGCTTCTTTAAATCTAGTTTATCAAGCATGAGCTTTTGAGATCAAATGCATAGCGAGTGATATAGCAAGGGGATATCTTTAGGTGCAAAGATCAGTATAGTTAGCTGGGCAGGTGGTACTCTGGGAAGCCAGGGCTGCTGGATCCTTTGACCTCAGGAATTCGAGATCAGCTTGAGCAAGAGTGAGACCCTGTCTCTACTAAAAATTAGAAAAAAGTAGCCAGGTGTTGTGGTGGGTACTTGTAGTCCCAACCTCCCAGAGGCTAAGGCAGGAAGATTGCTTGAACCCAGGAGTCTTCTGAGATTGCTTTGAGGTAGGCTGATGCCATGGCACTCTTGTCTGGGCAACAGATTAATTCTGTCTTAAAAAAGGGAAAAAAAAAAAAAAAGAATGAGCTCTTGAAAATTTACTCAGGGACTAGATAGTAGGGGGTACTCTTGTTACCTATTCTTGTAATGTTTACAGCATATTAAGTCATGCATTTAGATTTGTTGTATGAATTTGATATTTTGAAAATTACTAGCTAGAAGATTCTGATTATGAACTTATATTTTTTTTAATTCTGTATTTTATCTTCCAGTTTTTAAGGGGAGGACTTTTTCCCCTTTAAAGGATATTTTTTGACATGGAAAAAATTTTTATGTTTACAATTATGTCCTAAAGTTTGATATTCTTGATTTAAAAGAAACTGTGAAAATTACCCATTTAAAAATTTAACAAAAATATCCGTCGTACTGGCTGAGTGTCTCATGCCTGTAATCCTAGCAGTCTGGGAGGCTGAGGTGGTTGTATTGCTTGAGCTCAGGAGTTTGAGACCAGCCTAAGCAAGAATGAGACCTATCTCTAAAAATAGCTGGGCATTGTAGCTGATACCTATAGGCCCAGCTACTTGGAAGGCTGAGGGGGGAATTGCTTGAGCCCAAGACTTTGAGGTTGCTGTGAGTTATGATGCCATGGCATTCTACTGAGGGTGACAAAGTGAGACTGCCTAAAAAAAAAAAAAAAATTCAGTGGCTCCCATAGATCCGTGGGTAGTGCACCAGCCACATACACTGAGGCTGGTGGGTTCAAACCCAACCCAGGCCAGCTAAAACAACAATGACAACTGCAAAAACAACAATAAAAAATAGCCGGGTGTTGTGGTGGTGCCTGTAGTCCCAGCTACTTGGGAGGCTGAGGCAGGAGAATTGCTTAAGCCCAAGAGTTTGAGGTTGCTGTGAGCTGTGATGCCACGGCACTCTACCCACGGTGGTAGCTTGAGGCTCCGTCTCAAAGAAAAAAAAAATTCTGTCTTGTATGAAATAATTTAAATAGGAGAGTTATTTAAAAGAACTAGTAAATACATTTTTTTTTTTACTTAGAAAGTAATTTTCTTTTTGGTAATCTGTCTCTCCTACCTCCTCCCTTCTTTTTTTGGTCTAGTTCTAAATTCTGATTAAATAGAATCAGAATCATTTTGGGTTTGTCAGATATTGGTGTTTTGGGCCTGACTAGTCCACTTAAGAACATTGTTAAGAATGAAGTTTTACCTCCTTCAGTAATCCTTTGAATTTAAAGCTAAGGTCGTTTTTATGAAAACTTTTAATAGCATTTAGTAGTTAGTATTTCTTTTAAAGCCATTTGGCAAAAGAAAAAGCCATTTAGCAGCATCTAATATTTTGAGTTTGAATTTTTTAATTTGACCTAAACTAATCACTTTTGGGATCATAACCCATTTTAGAAATATACTTATATGCCTTATTAATCAAAATGTTAAGTTCCATGACATAACACTGCATTCTCTGTGGGAGATGCTCTCTTCACTAAAACAAGTTGGTACTCAACCACTAATTTGATTTTATAAATCATTTTGTAACAAGTCAGTTTGAAAAGGTAGCTAGTATTATATAAAGCTGTTTCTGCTGTCCCATGAAAACTAACAGATTCTATAAAATTTCACTGTTGCAGAGTTAGGGTTTGGGGACTACTCTAAATAACCTGTAACCTTATAATCAGAACAGTAACAGAAATAACAAATGGTACCTCAGGAGATTACTTGGCTGGCCCTGAGATGGCAGGTCATTGTGATAGCCTGCAATGAAAGCTCTAGACAGTAGTCATAGATTAGATTGCTTGTAGTGCTGAGACAATGCTGACAGAAGTGGATCTCTGAGGGAAGGAGGAAGTCCAGCCAGTGTTGAGCAGAGAGCTATGAGTGCTTAGGGGTGTGCCCCTGTAGGAAGTGCGCCCTGGATGTAGGTGCTCATTTTTAGTTTTCTTAAAATAGAGTTGAAAGGATTCCTGTTTATGTAGCAGCCAAGCTGAGGGCATTTTCCTTTCCTACTGAAGAATGTAATTCTACTAATGCTCTTTGTAGTTCCTTTGCTTACGAAAAATTGCTTATGAGCTAGCACAGCTGTGATGTAATGATAGTCCTCTATTTACCACAGTCATGTGTGAGGTAGTTCATATTATAAAAACTTTTTAGAGCAAAGCACACTGTATGTCTGCCTTTGGGAGTTTGCTACATTCACTATTCACCATTTTATTTTAGCCACTTTTAGAGTATTGCCATAGCTGTTTCTGTCAGTTTGACATTTTGATTTCAAAGATCCTATTATAGTCTTGCTCCAAATGTCAAACAGTGACTTTGGACTTCCTGAATGATAGGATAAACTGATGCTTTATTTGTTAAAGCAGAAGATGATTTTATAGTTTGTTATTGTGTCTGTAAAGCTGTGTGTGTTTTGCTTAAATGAGAGCTTCTCTTGAGTCTTTATACTGCCTAATCAAGCTTTATTGATTTTGGTTATTTGCTGTCTAAGTTTTAATACTTACATGAACTATAAACTTGCTCAGAACCTTGATGAAATTAGGAGAGGAATGGATTTTCAAAGCAGGCAGAAAACATATAGGCCAAATCTCAAGGAGAACTATTGCCTAAAAGCTTTTAAATGTGCCTCATTACTAGGTTTTTTTTTTTTTTCTTAGAGACAGAGTCTCACTTTATTGCCCTTGTAGTGTGCTGTGTAGCATCACAGCTCACAGCAACCTCCAGCTCTTGGGCTTAGGTGATTCTCTTGTCTCAGCCTATGAAGAAGCTGGGACTACAGGCGCCCACCACAATGCCCGGCTATTTTTTTTTGTTGTTGTTGTTGTTGTTACAGTTTGGCCAAGACCGGGTTCGAACCTGCCACTCTCAGTATTTGGGTCTGTGCCCTACCCACTGAGCCACTGGCACCACCCTGTGTATTTGAAGTGTCACCAATTTCTTAGTTTTACTGTACTAACTGTGGTAGACATTTACTCAGTGTTCATATAGTTGTAATCATTGTTTCTCAGGTAGAGACTAATTTTACTTCTAAGGAGCTGGGGCGTGTGATGTGGAAGAGCATCTCATCAGAATAGCACCGTTAAGAATATTGATGTGTGCATTCCTTAAGAGTATTTGGCCTTCTTTACTTTTTCATCTTCAGGAGACAGGCATTGTATTTGTAGCTTTCTCTTCAAACACAGAGTAGATACAGTAATTTTTAGAGTTGTTTGTGTGACATTTTCCCCTCATAACTAAATAAGAAATAGATATGATAAAAAAAAATTTTTTTTTTTTTTGAGACAGAGTTCCACCATGTTGCCCTTGGTAGAATGCCGTGGCGTCATAGCTCACAGCACCTCAGAGTGCTGTGGTGTCACAGCTCACAGCAATCTCAGACACTTGGGCTTAAGTGATTCTCCTGCCTCAGCCTCCCAAGTAGCTGGGACTACAGGCACCTGCCACAACACCCAGCTAGTTTTTTGTTGCAGTTGTTATTGTCGTCTAGCTGGCCTGGGCCAGGTTCAAACCCACCAGCCTTGGTGCATGTGGCTGGCACCGTAACCACTGTGCTATCGGCACTGAGCCCTTTTTTTTTGGGCAGAGTCTTACTCTGTCTCCCTGGGTAGAGTGCTGTGGTATTATCATTAGTCACAGCAACCTTAAACTCTTGAGCTTAAGTGATCCCTTTGCCTCAGCCTCCTGAGTAGCTGGTACTATAGGGGTATGCCATCATGCATGGCTAGTTTTTCTATTTTTAGTAGAGATGGAGTCTAGCTCTTGCTCAGGCTGGTCTTGAATTCCTGAGCTCAAGCAGTCTGTTGCTTTGGCCTCTCAGAGTGCTAGGATTTATAAGTTGGAGCAACTATGTCCAGCCATGATAAAACATTTTAAGAATACATAAATGTATTTAGGAAAAACCTCCTATAATTCTGTCATAAACATACCCAGCTGAGATTATGCTTATGTATATATGTGTCTATATGTATACACACACACTCTTTATATTATTCTTAAAAACTTAATATTATGAGATGAATATCTCCTATGCTAAGTATGCTTCAGAAACATTATCTTAAATGACTGTATAAAATTGTGTCATACTTTCAGCCATTTTTTATTGTTGGATATTTAGGATATTTCTATTTTTTGGCCAATGAAGTACTCTTGTGGCTATCTTTGTTAATATGTTTTCACATTTCTGATTGTCCTTCTAACGATTGCTAGATAATCGAATCTGTTTGTTAAAGATAATCAAAGGAATTACAGGAAAGTCCTTTTCCTTGTATATATAATGTATTCTTAAAATGTTTAACATATGTATTTATAATAAGAAATTTGTAATAAGAAAAATATTATAAAAATGGGTATACAAATTATCATCTAGATGCCTTAAGTTTGGAGAGAGTAGCAACATTGCTAAAACATAATCTTTGATTGATGATGATATAAGTATCCTTATAAAATAAAAGAGAGTGTTTTTTTTTTTTTTGAGACAGAATCTCACTTTGTTGCCCTTAGTTAAGTGCCATGGTGTCTTAGCTCATATCAACTTCAAACTCTTGGGCTCAAGCAATTCTCTTGCCTCAGCCTCCTGAGTAGCTGAGACTATAGGGTACCTGCCACAACGCCTGGCTATTTTTAAAGATGGGGACATCACTCTTCCTCAAGCTGGTCTCGAACCCATGAGCTCAGACAGTCCACCCACCTCGGTCTTCCAGAGTGCTAGGATTACAGGCATGAGCCACTGAGCCCGGCCAAAGAGATTGATATTATCTTCTTTTTAAAGAATACATTTTTCCAGGTGGTGCCTGTGGCTCAGTGGATAGGGCATTGGCCCTGTATACCTAGGGTGAGGGATTTGAACCTGGCCCTGGCCACACTGCAACAACAACAACAACAACAACAAAATAGCTGGGTGCTGTGGCCGGGCCCCTGTAGTCTCAGCTACTCAGAATGCTGAGCCAAGAGAATTGCCTAAGCCCAGGAGTTGGAGGTTGTTGTAAGCTGTGATGTCACGGCACTTTACCAAGGGTGGTAAAGTGAGACTGTCTCTAAAGATTAAAAAAAAAAAAAAAAGTACATTTTCCCCCCATAATGTTGATGAGCTCTTTTCAATCCAATCCTTAAGATACAGGGGTCCTCAAACTTTTTAAACAGGGGGCTAGTTCACTGTCCCTCACACCGTTAAGAGGGCCAGACTGTGGGCCCGGGACAAATCTGCTGCTAAGCAGGACAGGCAGTGGCAGCAGCAAACACACCTGGTGGGCCGGATAAATGTCCTAGGAGGGTCCCATGTGGCCCTTGGGCCATAGTTTGAGGATGCCTGCTTGAGAAGATTAAGCCTTAATGCCTTGAGGCATCCAGTGTATGTAATGAATTAATTTATTTCCTATGCATCTTGAACTATCCTGGCTTGAATTATCCTTGGAAAAATTCAGAATATTGTTACTGAAATTATTTTATGTAGGGTTTAATTCTTTAGTGGAATATATTACTAGTTTAGAAAGGCTGTTCTCTATGTAGTATACACCTAATGATAATTTGTTTTCCAGAAAGTTTAGACTACTTTAGGTGCCAGCAGTGTATAAGCACACCTGTTTCACTTTACCTTTTAATATAACATCTTTTGCCTGAAAATAACTTTTGCCTATTTTATAGGTTAATACTGTTATCTTGTTTTGTTTTGATTTGTATTTCTTTGTTTATATTTTACATGTATTTATTGGCTACTTGCATATTGTTTGTGAATTGTGTATATCTTTTTTTAAAACTTAAACAAGTACCAAAAGTTTTATTTAAGCAAAATGCATTCAACCACAGAACATTCACAGAGCTAATAGGATCATTTCTTTATTCATTCTGAAATCCAATATAGTAAAAAAGATAATTTGAGAACTTTCTAAGATGTTCTTGTTAACCATTACTATGATATAGTAAACAACATTTTGATAAGTTGTTGTGGGATAACTTTGCAGTTTTGCTTTAATTATGATTTTTATTTTAACCCTGGATAATACTGTGTTGAAGCTAATGTTATCAGCTTATTGGTTGTCATTGTCATAGATCTGAAGATATGATTAAATTCATCAAGCTAGGAAGATATTGAAATAGTAAGGATCTTTACATATGGTAGGGGGAAAAGTTGATTTAAGTGTTAAAACTTCTTAACTTCTGACTCCTACAGTAATCTGAAATGTTTCCATGGGTAAAACACTGCTTGGTATTCTTGTACACAAACTTTACTAAATATGTGAATATCATAAAACTAAAATATCTTTATCACTCCCTTCAATTTCTTTGGCCTTCCCAAATTTGGCATGAGCTATGAATTCTTTTTCAATAAATACTTTTCAATGACATTGTGCTTTTTAGAAAAATCACTTAGGTTGTAGCATATAATAAGAGTTAACATTAGTCTATTTTATTGCCGTAGTATATCCTATTTATTTATTTACTTATTTAGAAAAAGAGTCTTACTTTTTCACCCCAGGCTAGAGTGCTATGATGTCATAGCTTACAGCAACCTCAAACCTCTGGGCTTAAGTGATTCTCTTGCCTTAGCCTCCTAAGTAGCTGGGACTATAGGCACCTGCCAAACACTCAGCTATTTTTAGAGATGGGGTCTCTCTCTGGCTTAGGCTGGTCTTGAACCTGTGAGTTTAGGCAATCCACCTGCCTTGGCCTCCCAGAGTACTAGGATTACAGGCATGAGATGTTGGAAACCAGCCCTAACACACTATGGGTTTCCTTCTAGTGGCTTGATGGTATGGGACACTGTTGGAATTATAGGAAATAATAGGCAAGAGGCAAAGAAATAGTTTTTAGAGAGGGATTTGGGAGATGGCATACCTATGTTTGTGAGGCTTCCACATGAGGTTGCCTTGAATACCAGGTTAGCTCTGAATGTATTTCATACATCAGTGTTTCAATCATAAATCTCATGAAGGCAAGGCAGACAATCCTGTCATGGTTCTTGCTGCACTTGCATTTCTTTAACTAAACTCATTCTTTAACTATGTTAATTGCATGGATTTACTTGTTACTTTTGTTATTTTAAGATATTTATGATCTTAATACAGAGTCCGGATAGTTAAATAGCCCAGGAGCAGGACGTTACGGAAATACTCCAGTAGGACTGTGCTTGCAAATCACAGATGTAATTTTTTAATACCCTGAAGGCCTTGTGTCCAGAATTTTAAAGGGGGCAGATCTCTACAGTGCTGTGCACTGAAAACTAGAGTTTTTTTCCGAGTCAACTTTTCTTTCATTTCTGTTTTTCTTTTTGTCCATTCTCTGTAATGTTGTTCCTAATTTAATTTCCAATCTATTTTCTTTTTCTTCCTTTTTTTTATTATTAAGTCATGGCTGTGTACATGAATGCAGTCATGGGTTACAGTGTGCTGGTTTTATATACAATTCAACTAATAAAATGAATATTGGTTTCAAGCTTATAAAATTATTATTACTGGTAATGCAAACACATCAAGATAGAACTCTTCCTTTGAGTATCTCCACATGTACCCTTTAGTGAGCCACTGTTCCGGGTCTTGGTCTTGAACTCCTGAGCTCAGGCAAGCCATTTGCCTCGGCCTCCCAGAGTGTTAGGATTACAGGCCATGTCTGGCTCCCTGTGTTTCCTCAAGATATATTCAGGTTGTCCATTCTTGTTCTTGTCACAGCACGATCTCATTGCTTATAGTCATTTGAATGAGGTGACATCTGTCTGGCATCTCCATTGTATTGTTACTGATTCCCTTTGTAATTAACAAGTATTTCATGAGGATATACATTGAGGCTATATAGATATTCCGTTCTTCATCAAGTTTGATTTATATTATCTCTGTATGAACTTACAGATTCCTGCTTTTTTCAGTAGTTTGAATGTAATTATCATTATATTTATTTTGAAGCTCAGTTTGCCCCAGAGTTGGCCAGTGGGAGCTCATTCAAGTTCACTTCTATGTTTGTTTGACATAGTCCCATTATTTTTTGAGCATTTCCTTACTTTCTGGCATAAACAATGTGATTAAAAAAAATCAAGGAGCTGGGTATGGTGGCTCTCCATTTTCTTTAAGGAGCTTTGGTTTCAGTGGAAAATATTTAGAAGCCAAGATGTGAACTTCAGGTGTAGTCATTACTGTTAAGATTTTGTAGCTCCTAGTCCCTCTCAGTGGACACAGCTAGGGTATATTATGTGCGATTACACATGTGCACATGTTTATGTATATACATACATATGCATTTATATCTATATTCATAATATGTTTATCTCCCTATATTTAAAATGTGAGTTCCCCTGATACCTTCAATTCCAACTCAGCATTCCTGGATTTATTCTAGTATTTTTTTCCTGTCCATATTTGTAATTCTGTTATCCTACACTGAGATATTTGGTTCTCATTATTCTTAATACATCTGCATATTTTGTCAACCTGCCTTTCTAGGGGTAGTCTTCCATCATTTTTGGCCTCTATTTAGTGTGTCTGAATCATATATATATATATATATATATAGCTTTTTTTATTATTTTAATTTTTTTTTATTTAATGAGAGTCTTATTCTGTCACCCAGATGAGTGGCATGATCATAGCTTACTGCAGCCTTAAACTTGTGGGCTCAAGTGATCCTCCTGCCTCAGCCTGGTGGGGAGCTAGGACTACAGGCATATGCCACCACATCTGGCTAATTTTTTTTTGTTATTGTTTGTTTGTTTCTTGTATAGACAGGTCTTGAACTCCTGGGCTCCTGACTTGGCCTTCCAAAGTGCTAGGATTATAGGCATTAGCCACTGTGCTTGACCAGTAAAATTTGTTTATAAATACTTATCAAAAATAGATCTGAGTTTACAATGCTATCACAATGAATTTTAAATATTATAAAACTGAGATATTAGAGTATTTTCCTCTGAGTGTACAAGGTCACCTTACAAATGTGTCTGTCTATATGCTTTTTCTCTTTTTTCTAATGCTGCAGCTATAAGGAAAGAACCTGAGGTTTTAAAATTGCTTGAGTGAGGAAAGGGAATACTCTTCTAGTATCTGAGTTTATTAACTCAGTTCCCTAGCATATCGCTAACTTTTCTTTTCAGACCTTTCTCCCCCCTATATGATTCATTGTTAACTGCTGGCTTTGTGCCTAACCCAATTACATTTACTTATTCAGATATTTAAGGGAAGACACCTGAATTGCTATTCCTCTTGCAGTTTAGTGTTTAATGATATTTCTTACTATATCATTTAGCCTCTGTGGATAAAGGGCTAACTATACTATAGTTTGTGTCATCACTGCTATTGATATGCCATAGCCTAATAATCAGTACTTTTTTGTTTACTTAACATTGCAACTGTGTAATAATGAAGAAAACAGTTAAATTGCATTAAAATCACACCGGACTTTCCTTACATGAAGTGTAAGGTTAAGTTAGTTAATATGCTTGGATTACTTGTGGTTGTCTTTTTCATATGCCAGTGGTTTTTTTTTTTTTTTTTTTTTAGACAGAATCTCACTATGTTGCTCTCAGTAGAGTGCTATGGCATCACAGCTCACAGCAACCTCCAACTCTTGGGCTGAAGTGCATTCTCTTGCCTCAGCCTTGCGAGTAGCTGGGAGTACAGGCACCCGCCACAATGCCTGGCTACTTTTTTGTTGCAGTTGTTATTGTTGTTTAGCTGGCCAAGGGCTGGGTTTGAACCCGCCAGTCTTGGTGTATGTGGCTGGCACCCTACCCACTGAGCATGGGTGTCACCTTCATATGCCGTAAAGCAGTAAATGGGTATCAGAAATAAAGATCACAGTTTTTTATCATTGAAGTTAATACCTCTAAAGGCTTTCGTTTTCCTTGTACTTTTGGAAGAATATTTCCATTTTTCAGTGGATAAAACAGATTTTCATAAATTGTAGGGTTCGTATTAAAGATTAAGGTGTCAGAGGGCTTGTTTTTATTTCTCATATTTTAGAATTATAAGCTATAGTCAAATGAATTGAGAGAACTATTGAGATGATCTAGTCAGTGGTTTTGAAATTTGTTTAAAGCTACAGATCCCTTTTTTTCAAATAAATGCTATTTTGATATATAAATTAAACTTATTTTGAAAAGTAAAATGAGAAAGAACCCAGAGCTGTTTTGATTGAGACAGTCACAGGGAGTCTAGAGTCTCCATTCTATATTTTATATTATTACCTTTGCCAGGCATTCCATGCAGATACTCTCCATAATCTCTCGGGTTTCTTAGAGCCTGGTTAAAAAAGCTGGCGCTGTGGCTCAAAGGAGTAGGGCGCCGGCCCCATATGCCAGAGGTGGTGGGTTCAAACCCAGCCCTGGCCAAAAACTGCAAAAAAAAGGCCAGAATGACCAGGCCTTTTGGCTTTATAAATAAAACAACAGTTACTACCATTTATTGCTCTCTTATATAGAGAGTGCCAAAAAATTATATACATATTTTAAGAAAGGAAGAAAACTGTATTAAAATGTAATAATATATACTGATAACATTTGCTATTTTTTATCTCTTGTAATTGCAGAAGTCAAATGTGACTTGAGTATTACAATTTTATTTTATTGTTTTATTGTTGGGGAATCATTGAGGGTATAAAGAACCGGTTTACACTGCTTGCACTTGTTAGGTAAAGTTCCTCTTATAGTTGTGTCCAGCCCCTAGGAGGTGTGTGTCACACACCGTATCCCCCCACGCCCCTCCTTGCCTCTCTCTGCTTCCCCATTCCCCCACCCCCTACCATGTATTAGCAACGATTATCCTCATATCAGAATTGAGTACGTTGAATCCTTGTGATGTTTTACTAAGAAGAATGTGTTCCACCTCCATCCATGTTAATACAAAAGATGTAAAGTCATCATCTTCTTTAGTGGCTGAAAAGTATTCCATGGTATACATATACCATAGCTTGTTTTATATATATGTATATATACACACACACACACATATATGTATAATTAAATCATAGCTGTGTACATTAATGCAGTCATGGGGTACAATGTGCTGGTTTTATATACAATTTGAAATATTTTCACCAAACTGGTTAACATAACCTTCATGGCATTTTCTTAGTTATTGTGTTAAGACATTTATATTCTGCATTTAGAAAGATTCACATGTACCCTTATCAGAGGGACCAT
>CAUYQV010087292.1:0-11030 GCA_963574575.1 Galagoides demidoff | reverse complement strand
CAGTGTAGGAGTGTTCCCTTTTCTCCACATCCACGCCAGCATCTCTGGTTTTGGGATTTAGTGATATGGGCTAATCTTACTGGAGTTAGGTGATATCTCAAAGTAGTTTTGATTTGCATTTCTCTGATGATTAAGGATGGTAAGCATTTTTTCAAATATCTGTAAGCAGTGTGCCGATCTTCTTCAGAGAAATTTCTCTTCAAGTCCCTTGCCCACCCTGAGATGGGCTCACTCATTTTCTTCTTGCTAATATGTTTAAGTTCTCTATGGAGTCTGGTTATTAAACCTTTGTCAGAGACATAACCTGCAAACTCTGTAACATTTACATCAACTTTCACTGACATGTGGGAAGAGCCAGCACTCAGACCTGACTCTCCAAAGCTGGAGTCTCTAAGTACAGAATGCTTTCTCTGAGGGCCCCTTGTCTATCCCGATGTGAAGTTTCACACACCTACACTCTCACCTGTGCCACGCACATTTGCATAGTCCCAATACCTGCTGAGGGGCAGCTGTGCATTGTTCAGTTAAGGGAACAGATTCGGAGAAGTGCATCATTCGGTGATTTCCTCATTGTTCAAACATCACAGCGTGGATTTACACAAACTGAGACCGGATAGCCTACAACAGACATGGGTTATAAAGAGTATCCTTCTGCTCCTAGGCTGCAAACCTGTAGAGTGTGTTACTATACTGAATACTGAAGGCAGTTGGAACATATAAGCATGTATTTTTGTGTATTATATACATAGCTAACTACATAAAAGTACAATAAAACATAGTATGGGGGATAAAAATTGGTATACCTTAGCATATGAGGAGCTTACCACAAATAAAGCTTTCAGGATGGGAAGTTGCTCTGGGTAAGTGTGCAGTATTTAATGTGAAGGTCCAGGGCATTGCTGTGCACACCTGTAGACTTTATAAACCTGGAACACTTGGGGCACACTATATATTTATCAAAAATATAATATTTTGTAATATTGATTTCTTTTTTAGTCAATTAAGCTTACTTGCTGTAACTATTTTATTTTTTCAACTTTTTAAAAAACTTTTTAACTCTTTGGCATCAACATTTAGCTTACAACAAAAATACATTCTACAGCGTATAAAGATATTTTCATATACTCTCTCATTATATATCTATTCTATAAACCTTTTCTACTTTTATAAAATTGTTATTTTATTTTTACTTTTTAAACTCTTGGTTTAAAACTAAGATACAAACACGCCTACTAGCCTGGGCCTACACAGTGTCGGGATCATCCACATTTCTGCGCTCCACTCCCACATCTTGTCCCACTGGAAGGCCTTCAGGGTCAATAACAAACCTTGAGTTGCTATCTCCTGTGAAAACAATGCCTTCTCTGGAATATTTCCTGAAAGACTTGCTGGAGGCTGATTCTCATAGTTAACTTATTTTTCAATAGGTAGGAGTACACTGCAAAATAATGATAACTAGCATAGTAGTAATACATGGAAAACATAAAACCGGTAATGTAATTATCAAGTGTTTGTATTATATGTGGGTGTATATGTTGTACTTTTATACAAATGGCAGTGTAAGAGTTTCGGTTACACTGGCATCCCCACAAACTGCGAGGGATGCAGTGTGCTACTTTCTGATGGTTGTGAAGTCCCTAGGCAATAGGAATTTCTCAGCTCCTTTACAATCCTACGAAACTATCATCTTATATGAGGTTGATTGCTGACCAAAGTACTATGCAGTGAATGCTTGTACTCGGATAAACCTCATAGAAAAGGCAGGTCTGTCTCGTAGTGTCTGCAGGGGGGATAAACAACACAGGACAACAACAACAACACAACTGTTTGGGAAGAAGGACTCCGCTTTCTGCATTGTCTGTTTTATTATATGAAACTATTAACTTTTCAATTTTGATTTTTCTTTTGTGGGACGTATTTATTATGATCCTCAACATTTAAGGAAAGAATAAGTAAAAGCAATAAAAGCATCTCAGCTCTTTATTTCTAAACTGTTAAATCCAAATCAGGAAAAAACTAAAAGCTGATCTGTTTTAACAGATCGAAGATTAAAACAAAAAAAAAAAAGAAATTAAGAACCAGAAAATGTATCAACTTAATGGTTAAATATTGAGCAATTCATTGTTTTTTGTAAAAAAAAAAATTACAGAAAACAAAATAAGATATTGTTCAAAACCAACCTCTCAAGAATTCTGGCTAAAGTACTTGCAAGAGTTTGTTATAGATAGCTTTCTAATTGCCACAAGTATAAACATCAGGCAGTGATCAGGAATAATCATCAGCTTGTGACGAGAAATCAGGGTTGTAGTTTGATATAATTGAATGAAATATTTGAATTTTCAGATATAAGTTCTCCCTGTGGATCTGGTAATATTTTAAACACTGTAACTTGAAGTTGATTCAATGAATCTAAAACTCATTTTCCCCAGAATATGCATAATCAATTTTTATCTCAAGCTAATTACTTTGAATTAAATGTGACTGTGGAAATAAATTTGGTGTATTTTTCTTATCTCTGAGCAAGGCATGAATTAATTTGCAAAGGAAATGAAAATTCTATTTTCATAATTTTAGTTATCGAATATCCTCAATTTATTCTAACAAGATACCAATAGAAAAAAATTAATAAAAGGGTCATTTCAGGATAATTTTTCCTGAATGATCCAAAAGTGTATTTAATCTAAATTGAGGCACAATTGTCTTGATATTGCTTAATAGTATATATTTTTATTTCATTTATGTTTTCCTCAAACTATTTCAAAGTTGCTTGTCATATTGGTTCAAGATGAGATGTCTTTTTACAGTTCATAGCCCTTACTTGCAAACTGCATCATTTTTTGGTGTTGTAGCCTTTTTATAATGGCTTAGTTAATTTATGCTGCTATAATAAAATGTGATAGACTGACTTATGACAAACAAAAATTTACTTTTCACACTTCTGGAAGTTGGGAAGTCCAAGATCAAGGAGTCAACAGATTCGTGGTTTGGTGAAAATCTCCTCCTGGTTTACAGACAACTGTCATTTCTCTGAGTCCTCACCTGGAACAGAGGATGAGGCAGGTCTCTGGGGTCTCTTTGAAAAGGGTCCTAATCCCATTCCTGAGGGCTTCACTCTCAGGACAGAATCACCTCTCCCAACCCCCATCTCCTAATGATACCGGATTTTTGACTTTGGATTTCCAGGCTCTTGGTCTCCACAATTCAATCAATGAATCTAGGGACCACAAGATGAGCAGTAAGTTAGGTTTTATTTACAGAGGTGTTGTTACAGCTCTTACAAAGAGCCAAACTTTGCAGAACAGGATAAGATAGGTTTTATAGTGTCACAGCTCTTACAAAGAGCCAAACCTCCTAGTGGAGCAGGATATAAGTGTTAACAGTTCTTACAAAGAGCCAAACTTCCTTGCAGAACAGGATGCAAGTGTTACAACTCTTCTCTTTCTCCCTCAGAGGTCTGCGTCAGTCTACTAAAGTCTTGCTCTTCTGCTCTATCTTCCTCGAAGGTCTGCTACGATCTGCCCCTAGGCTCTCTGCTCAGGAGTTTATATAGGGGCAGTTGTCCAATGAGCTGAGAGCTTAGTTGATTGGTCTATAAAACAGACCAGTCAGGAGCAGGATTGAAAATGGACCAATCAGGGACACACTGGAGGAATCACCAGTGTTTTCCTCTGATTGGCCAGTCTTTGTTAATAGCGTCTCCAGTGGGAGAGGAAAGCTCCCCCTTTTGCTCTAGCCTGCTGGTTTCTGTGCCAGCTGTTGTCAAGGCAGAGCCTGCAGGTCCTCTAGCGCCACTCTACTGGAGCCTCTGGTGGGGGAGGGAAGCTCTCCTGCTTGCTCCAGCCTGTCAGTTCCTTTGCCAGCTGCTGCCACCAAGACAGAGGTGGCAGGTCCCCCAGCCCTGCTGGCTGAGCTGGCTGGGGTGTCATTTTTCCAGTATCATTAACACCAGCACTATGGGATTTAGGATTTCAGTGTAAGAATTTTGTGGGAACACATTCAATACTGTAGCGCCCAACTAAACAGAAATTGGAGAAAAGGAAGGTTGACTGTCATATATTTTTGGACTAAGTATTGTTAATATTTACCACTATTAAGCCTGATTTTAAAATAAACAATAACTGTGACATGTGTTTATTCTTTCCAACATATTTAGAGTTTGTAGAAATAATCGTGGAGGCAAGATATAAAAAAAAATAGAAGATGATGCACTAAATGAATTCAGCTATAGAAATGACTAGCACTTTCAGAGAAACATGATCGTTTGTGTCACAATCTCCTCAAATGTAACTTTTCTATAGTCTTTCAGCATCTGGAACATAGAAACTAAACATAGAGTTTGATTGTGATCTAGTTTTATCTCTCGGATCAATAAGCAAATAGCGTTTTTAGGAGAAATACGAAACTGAAAACTTAAAACTAAAGGCAACAGAAAAGATTCTTTCAAGTTTTGAAAAATATGTGGTGCTTTCCCAAGGCCATTCTAGCCTGGAAGGAAAAGGAAAGGGATATGGAGCGGGGGTGGCAATCGCTGCTTCTCGCCCTCGGTAGCACTCCCTTGACTTGCAAGCTGAAGCCTCACAAGCATTTTACAATAGAAGGCATTTATTTTTCATCAGATCAGCAGTTCCTAGCAAGTATCCACCTATGCACACAGCCTTTAGGCTTCCTCTAAATTATTGATGAGTTTACTAACTTGCTGAGGGCGAAGCTTTTCTGGTCCCAGGTTTCCAGTATGCAAACTCTCAACTACTCCTTCTTGGGAGGGAAAGCTTTTTTAATTGCCTCTGATGCTTCATCAATAGTCAATTTAAAAAAAAAATAAAAGACCAAAAAAAAAAAAAAAAAGGAAAGAAAATTACTTCTCGCAATCTTTGTGAGATATACAACAGAGCCTGGTAGATTTGTTTCTTTTTGTACACATTATAGAGCTGCTTACAGATACAACTTCTGAGTATAAAGTTCAGAAAAAATCATTTGAAAATAACAATATGATTAGATACTTTAAAATTATACAATGCAAGTTGGGCAATAGAGATTTTTTCCGGGAATTATAATACTTAATAATTCCTAACCAATATGTCTTAATAAGGTAAACCCTATGTTATCCAATGCTCTAAATGCTCTAGATGCCATATTCAATGTCTTTGGCACACAGACAATTACCCACAGTCATATGACTAGTTACCTATAAGCCCATTGATTTTTGATAGGCTTATACATATACCTCATGCCAAATAAGGTCTGGAAATTAGACTCTCCCAAATTATTAAGTTATTGGGCACCAATCAAGGAAGAGATGAAAGGGAAAAAATATTTTTTTAGTATAGCTGTTATATGTTGTTTACTGTAAGGTTCCTTTTATTTGGCACTGTAGGCCAGGCGTCCTCAAACCTGCTGAGGTGCCGCTGTGCATTGTTTAATGAAGGGAATAGATTCTGAGAAGTGTATCATTTGGTGATTCAAACATCACAGGTTGGATTGACACAAGCCGAGAATGGATAGCCTACAACAGACATGGGTTATAAAGAATACCCTTCCGCTCCTAGGCTGCAAACCTGTAGAGTGTGTTACTATACTGAATACTGTCCGGGCTCCTCAAACTACGGTCTGCTGGCCACATATGGGGCATTTATCTGGCCCGCTGGCTGTTTTTGCCACCACTGCGTGTCCTGCTTAGCAGCCCACTCATTCTGGGGCCCGCAGTCCGGCCCTCCAATGGTTTGAGGGACAGTGAACTGGCCCACTGTTTAAAAACTTTGAGGATCCTTGTGTGTGGGCCTTTCAAGCTTTGTATTTCTTGATGTGATGGGCTGTCCTATGCTTCCCAGGATGTTTGACATCCTCCTGGGCCTCAGCTAACCAGAGACCCCCAGCAATCTGAGGTTATCACAACCCAAAAATGTCTCAAATATTTCCAGAGAGTTCAAGGGGCTCTGGGGGAAAAGAGGGGAGTCAAATCACCCTAAGTTGAGAAGCACTGTTCTAATGAGTGGAAACCTAAGAGCCAAAACTAGATCAAAGAAGAAAAGAAAATTTCTATGTCCCTAAATTGCAAAGCATATTAATTCTGCAATCTATTGAATAAAAAACTGGGCAACCATTAATTTTAGAGTCCATGTATGTTATAAAATTATAACTAATCACAGGACTTTGAACTAATTCTCAATTGATCAGAGAATCCTATATAGAGATGTATTACATACGTTATCTCCATAGTCTATTCTTGTTATTTTGCATCAGTTACAGCCAAGTAATTTGAATTTGATCTCCCTTATCTTTCATTGTTCATTTAATTGCTGAAAACAGTATTAAAATTTATTTCCCTTTGGTAGGTTTTAAATAAATCTCAATTAACATGAATCTATACTACAGTAAATGCTCTGTGCATTTAAGCAGAAGTGCTTATATGTGTTGAGGATATGCAATAGAAAAAGCCTGTACAGACAGGCTTCATATGATTAAAAGGATCATAATTATGAAAAGAAAAAGATATAAAACTTCTTTCAAATATCAGATCATGAAGTAAAGTAAAAACTATCCCATTGTATTTGAGAATTTTAAACATTTACTTTACACATGATATATTTCTGAAATTAGTACATTAACAATGATATTAAAATATCTTTGTAGCTATCCTTCAAATATTCCTGCAAAAAAAAATGTGGATTTAATTCAAACTGGTTTTATTTTCTAATTTGATTCTTTTCATTGATATAAGATGGAAAAAAAAATTGCTTACAACCTCCTTTTGACTTTTGTAATGGGTTGTAATCGCTTAGAGTTTTAGAAATTCAACTATTCCTGATTGCTACAGTGAGCAGCTTAGAATATTTACTTGAAACATATAATTGTATGTAGGTTGATTCTTTTTCAGTTTTTCTTTGAGTACTATGTCCATTCTTATACTCATCATTTAAATCTAAAGTGTCGGTTCTTTATTCATGTTGTATCTTTGTATTCATAGTATCTAATGAAATTGTCAAAAGGACTTGCCACCATATTTATTTTCAGCCAATTGTTATATTCTTGTATCCTGCCATGTGCTATCATGATGTCTTTAAATAGCTGTAACTTTTCATTTTTCTGAGTCTTTGCACACATATTATTTTCTGAAAAATATTCATTTCTTAGGTATAATATTCAATGCTATTGTCTGTGCTGTATACAGGGTTTGTCCCTGCCAGTGTTCTTACAGCTGTATCATTATGCTTCCACTGTATAACTCAATGAGGGGATTTTCTATTAACTTTTCTAGGGTGGAAATGTTGTTGAAACCATTTTTCTATACTTAGTCTATAAAACGTACATGGCATGTCCACAGTGCTCACTGAATCTTAAAACAATGACAGAAGAAATTCATGACTGAGGGTGGCAGTAGCTTTTAAAGTCACATAGAATGTCAATGATAATTTTTAGATGTTTAACTTAATTTCTAAAGTAATATGGAATTATTTATTGATTATTAGTGATATGAATCAATCAAAACTATTACTTGTGTATTATAGAAGGCAACTTCTAGGGCGTTAATGTCTGACCCTGTGAAATAGTAAAGGCAAAAAGTTAAACTGGTAGTTAAAGAAAAAATCTAGGCAAAATGTGATGAAAGAATGAATTAGGTCAATGTTAGTAACCATGGAAAAGAGATGCAGAAATAACGTTTCTCTGTATTATGACAACCTAGAAAGAGTGCAGTTTAGATAGCAGTAAACTAATATAATATATTATTAATTATGCACTATTATTGATAACTGACTAATAATTATAATTATGCATATCATTTATTGTTTAATAAGAGCCAAGTACTTACTTAAATGGTTTAAAGGCTTTTTATCATTTAATTTTTAAGCAATTTCATATATTTGGCATTAGTAGTTTTATTTTATAAATGAATAAACTAATAAGTCACCAGTTATTTAATGCTAGAATTAGATTTTCAACACAAGTTTCTCTTGAACTATGATAGGTCTAGTGAGATATTTGGTCAAATTTAATGAAAGAAAATTATATTTTAATTAGGTAAAAGTAATATGCAGAAGACAGATGATTTTCTAATTTCTTAAACTCAGTCATTATAGAATATCTGCTTCAAATCATCATTCTCTCATCCTAATCATATAATTTTAAGCACTAAAGTGTTTCTAATGACTATCAACTTGCTATTTTTACTTTATTTGAAAAATCTCGCTTATATATAGTAACATACTTACTTATAGTAAGTTAGCCTAGTGAGTAACAAAACTAATCAGAGGGCCGAATGCTGTGGCTCATGCCTGTATTCCTAGCACTCTGGGAGGCCAGGGTGGGTGGATTCCCTGAGCTCCCGGGTTTGAGAACAGCCTGATCCAGAGCCAGGCGTTGGATCTAAAAATAGCTGGGCGTTGTGGCCCATGCCTGTAATCCCAGCTACTCAGGAAGCTGAGGCAAGAGAATCACTTGATCTCAAAAATCTGAGGTTGCTGTGAACTATGACACTACAGCACTCTACAGAGGAGGGTGAAAAAATGAGACTCTGTTTTAAAGAAAAAAAAAAAGAAAACCAAAACCAAATTAATGCTAGTTAAATAATAATGGTAGCATTTCATAGATGGTTGGAATTTAGAAAGCATAAGAAATATGTTGTATAACAATTAGAAATCTTAAAGATATGAGCTATTGGTCTTCATTTTATAGGATGAAATACATGCATAGAATTGCACATATAAAAGATGGCAATGGGGTGGTGCCTGTGGCTCAGTGAGTAGGGTGCCGGCCCCATATACTGAGGGTGGCCGGCTCGAGCCTGGCCCTGGCCAAACTGCAACAAAAATTGCTGGGCGTTGTGGTAGGCACCTGTAGTCTTTAGCTACTCAGGAGGCTGAGGCAAGACAATTGCCTAAGCCCAGGAGTTGGAGGTTGCTGTGAGCTGTGACAATATAGCACTCTACTGGGAGAGATAAAGTAAGACTCTGTCTCTAAAAGAAAAGATGGTAATAATATGCATATAAATTAAAGACATTGCAAATAAAAAATCTTTAACAGAATGTATGTTTACTATTAAGTAAATTGTCTGAAGCAACTCAGATATATAGCTAAATAATAATGTAAACATATATCACAGAATGTGGAGGAGGCTCCCTTTTAATGCTTGTTGTATTTGTGCTTTTTTCAGATCAAGCTTTTCCCAAGACATTTTAGTTTTGTGAAATGCTATTATTAGTAGTTGCACTGATATGAGCCATATGTGTTTGAGAATTTCCTTTGTCGGTTTCTGCTGTGTTCCCATTTAATAATGTGTGAGAGACGTGTTTATTTTTCACAGGATTAAATCTAAAAGTTTATCAGAAAATAACTCACTCATATTTTCTCATCCTTTTGCAGATATGATGTACTTAACACTTCCCATTTAAATTTAGCTCTCCAGGGTTCTTGCTACTAGGGGAAATCTTGAATAGGAGTGGTTAGGGGAGGCTCCCTTGTTCTAGTTACAGCGTTATGGGAGACGTTTTAAACACGGCTGCCTCAACCAATTACTGGTTGTACCATCCAGTTATATTATTGCCCACGTTACAGAATGTGAATTGTCTGAAGCTACCAAGCCACACAGAGTGGTGTTAGTTAAGAGATGGGCTAAAAAAATGGCAAGTTTTCTTTTCACAAGCCAAGGTTATACCTGAGGAAATGAAGATTGTTAAGTATTTGGCTATGTTCTACTAAAGTTGATATTTCTCAGGAATACAATAAGATGGTTTATAATTGGAATCATCTTCCTATAGACTTTGATTTTATATTTGGAGGTAAAGAATTAGAGTGATCATGGACAATAAAAATTTTATCTGTCTCCACAAAATAATCTGAGTTCTCATGCAGAAGTCCTTTGCTTTATACGTTGATTGGAAGAGGATAATTCCTAGAAGTCCCTGTTCCTTTTAAAATACGTGAGTAAGTAATTTGTCTAGAGGAGGGGAAAATGTCAGAAAAGTAACCTAATTCTGAGGTTAGAAACTCAGTGTTCTTTTCTATCATCTGTCTTGGGAGCCAGTTCACTCACCTCAGTCATACACCAAGTTTCTGCATCTTCCTGCAGCAAATTCTGTTGCCAGGTAGAATTAAGCTTCGTTAGTAGCATTCACAGTTACAAATTGTTACCAATGACTATGTCCACTTATAAATCACATTAACAATAACTATTTGACAATACAGAAAAGTACAGAAGTTTAATTATAAAGGACCCATTTGAAATGTTTTTACTGATGGATTGGTTTTAAAACCCAACCACAGTCTATGGAGGGAAATAATTGTATCTATGTCAAAATACTTTTAGGACCAAAGGTATTTCACTACATTCAGTGAAGAAAAACAGATGTATACTGTACTATCCTTTTTTAAAAAATTTATTCGTTTCATGTGACTAGGTTTATGAATTGGTATTTAAAGAATAAACTTGAAAATTTACTTATCTTTAGTGACTAAAGTAAAATATATTATGTAGTTGGAGTCATGAAATTTAAAATCAGTCTTGTCCTTATATACACGTTTTCTACAAATACAGATAATTTTAAAGCAAGACTCATGATGTCTGATAAAAAAAAAGTGCAGGATATTTATATTACTTGCACTTAGTAATGGCCCACGTCTTGCAAATGTGACCATAAGTAATGTTCTTTCATTTAATTTAATATCAAAAGAAACTGAAATATAAACTATATGAACTATTGCCTTTTAGAAGAACCAATTTTTCTAAAAAGAACAAATTTTAAAATAACTGATATTAAATAAATATATAAAGGAGAAATAAACTTAAATAGTAACTGGGTTAGGAATAACTGATGTTCAGTTTATTTTATAGGTAAAATTATGCTTACCATGGATTATATCATAAAAGTCATGTGCCTACATAGAGTAAAATTATACTATTAGCCATTGGGTATGGAGGTTAAGCCAGAAATATTAAATGGTTTGTTTTCAATGGATGGATAATTATGATATACATTTTCTTTTTTTATGGTTTTTAAAATTTTATTTATTTTTATTTTTTATGAAATCATAGCTGT
>CAUYQV010087289.1:0-10430 GCA_963574575.1 Galagoides demidoff | reverse complement strand
TCACAGCACTCTACCCAGGGGGACAGCTTGAAGCTCTGTCTCAAAAAAAAAAAAAAAAAACCCCAAAAACCAAACTAAAACTTTTCATCCTTCTAAACTACAAATGCACGTTCTATGTAGGTATGTGGGTGTATTTGTGTGTGATGGCAGGTGAATATTAAAAATATTCAGACCATAAAGATAGTGGATTGAAAATTCCAGTTATGAGCCAGTAAGGTGGGACATATAGAGTTAACTGTCCTTCCTGGCCAATATAAATCCTTTACATTTAAAAAGATATTTGAAAGTATTCTGAGCATTTTGGCAGAAAAACACAGTATCCAAAGTGATTTTGTTTTTCTTATTTTAATTGCATGCCTCAGTATGCTTGTTAATAAAAATAGATTTATTGAGATATAACTTAGGCAGCATACAGTTCACTCATTTCAAGTGTACAATTCAATGGTTTTTAGTATATTTACAGTTGTAAACATCGCCATATATAATTTTTGAACATTCCCCACCACCACCACCTTCCTCCATTCTTTCCTATTCCCAGCCCCAGGCAACCACGGATATGCTTCCTGTCTCTCTAGATTTGCCTTTTTGTGGACGTTTTAAATGGAATCACACAACAGGTGCCTTTTGTGACTGTCTTCTGACACTTATCATGAACTTAAGTTGTTTCACCTCCATGTTCTGCCTCTGAAGATAAGATGTTATTCTTGAGTTCTGTGATGAGTTTGAGGACTGAATATAATTTGCATGAAGCAAAAATTAGAAACCAGTTAGAGCAAGTGGGCTTTTCTCCACGACAGAAGCTAATCTGTCTCGCCAGTGTTAAAATACCAGATTGTGCAAGCACAAACGAGGGGCAGTGAGTGTTCTTGTGCTCCTACATTGATGGGGGGGGGGGGGGGCGGAGAAAAACTGCAAGTTAACAAACAATTCATCCAAAGAAGAGTGGATTTAAGTATTGACTAAATGTAGTTGAACAGCTAAACTTCTCCTCCTTGTAAAACTGGTGATTGTTGAGTATTTAACATAAATCAATATAAACCGTTTGGTACCTACACACCCGGGCCTAAGGAGTAGACACCCTCAGGCTGAGAAATAGCCTAACAGAAAGCAAATTTTCCCTTCTGCCCTTTCCCCCTCTTTTCTCTGGCAGGTTTGGTTCTCATGACTGCTCAAGTGTTTGGAAGTGAATTTAGGGCCCTCCCCCCAACTTATGATTTATAGCCAATAGTTGATGAGGTTTATTTGCATATTTCCAGTCACAGAAGCAGCCGCGGTGTAGAACCGGAGTCAGACTCGATTCCTCCTCCTCCTCCTCCTCCTCCTCCTCCTTCTGCTCCTCCTCCTCTTCGAAACCTGCCACTTCTAGCTGTCCTGCCCTCCCCCTTTAAAGGACGACTTGCCCTGCGGCGGACCGCGACTCCAGCCCTCCCTGCGCCTCCGGCTCGGCTGGTCCATCGGTCGGTTGGCGCTGTGCAGCTCCTGCAGAGAGACGCACCCCGAGATGAAGAGCAAAGCCCTGTTCCTGGTGGTCCTGGGCGTGTGGCTCCAGAGTCTGACTGCCTCCCGCGGAGGGGTGGCCGCCGTCGACAGTAAGTTTTGCGCGCAAACTCCTCTCCACCTGCAGGCGCGGCCGGAGGCCACTGCCACCCGTCCTAAGGATGGGAGCGAGGAAGTTGAAAGGGGCTGCGGGGATGCACTAAGGGCTTTTCCAGCCCTGAGAACAGTCATCGGAGTGGGACCCGCGAAGTGCAGGGAGGAATCACCCTCGGGTCTTGCTGCGGGAGTGCTTGGTTCCCGCTCTGGGTTCCCGCCCTGTCCCTCCGGCTCTGCCCGCGTTCCCGGGCGCGCGGACCCGGCCGGGAAGGGTCGGGATGTGAGGTCCCGGACCACGGAGTGGGGAGCAAGGACCAGCTGGCGGGGACCGGCTGTGACCTCCCCGGCTGGGGGATACTGGAATGAAAGGCACGCAGGCCAAGGTGACCCCAGCTTGGCCGGGGCCGCGGCTCAGCCCCCGCCTGTGGACGCTCAGGCAGACAGCGGCCCCCTTCTAGGGGAGCGAGCAGGGCGCGGGAAGGCGTCGCTGGCATCTCGGCCTCACTGGGCACTCGCGCCCTCGGCTGAACCCTTTGCCCCGCGGTGGGAGTGGCAGTGGGGTGGAGATGGAGGGTGGGACTCAGCGTCCTGCGCGCGTTTGGAGTCTCAGGGACGCAGCTTCCAGCGCGCGTTCCCGGGACACTCTCCAGCTTCCAAGTTCACACACTCCTCTTGGTGCCCAATAAGGCCATGAAGGGCTCAATAGCCAAAAATGTGGCCGCCGACTTGGGGGTTGCCGGATCTACACTTGAAACCGAGGCCAGCCTCACGCTAGCTGCGAGCACGTGGGGTCTCCGAGAGGCACTCTGAGGCTGCGCCTAGTGCGTGGTTACCGCTAGGGCGCCTTGGGCCCACCCGGGGTCTGGCGCTGGGACCAGATGCGAATTTCTTTACCGCAGGGAAGTTGAGAGCCCAGCCCCAACCCTGCCTGCAATAACGGCGGGAACCGTGGCTCAGTTAACACACAATGGCAACTTAAAGCAACTGGGGCGAGTCATCAGAGGCGGCAACGTTCCCTTTTCTCTTATTTGGGGGAATTGCATTAGGGCAGCCTCCTTGGATGTGCTCTCTGGAGTCTGCCCATGGCTTTGATTGCTGCTGAACGTTCATTTTAGTTAGGCATTAATTTGTGGAAGACCATCTTTGTTAAAGAAAATCGTAGGTTCCATCAAGGCAGAATTGGATAGAAAGATAAGTATCTTTTCCTATAGGGCCATTTTGAGAACCCTGGAGAGTCTTAATATGTTGGTATGTTCCCCTGCTCAGTGTTTAATCCTCCCCAAGAAGATGGTAGCAAGCAACTCCAAATTCTTATTTAAGAAAACACATCATAGAATAACGTTACTTTCACGGTCAAGCACATACAGAAAGGGTCACCCACATTTTAAGGTTTTGCTAGGCCCCTTTGGAGCTCCAGATCATGTTTTTGGGGTTAGTAAGGGGTCATTTCTCTGGGTTTAGCTTCCTCAGCTCTACAAGGAGGATTTTGCTAAGACTGAAATGTCTCTGAGGCCCCTTAATTCCTGACTCTTTGATTGAAATGGGTACTCATGTGCTTAATTAATTTAATTGGATTTTAGCCAGCACATGCTTTTCCTGGCTCTAAATGTATTAAGGGAGGATTATTTCTAAGTAGACTTGAAAGGACTCCCACTCATTCCCTCCACTTTGGGTTCAACCCACCTTTTATTTCATGCCCCTCCCATCACAGCAACTTTCTGCCCCTCTGTCCTCCAGATGAATTCCTCTAGGAATGTGAATTTCAAGGTCAGAAAGATGGAGCTTTGATACCCAGCACCTCCTCTGAGCTCTGAGTTTACTTCTTCATTCTTGATTCTTTCTAAGAAGATTATGAGAATATGAGGCACTGCCCTTGGGCTCTTTGTCCTAGAAGCCACTGCCATCTCTGGAGTGGCTTCAACTAGGAAACTTGAAGAGCCAGGAGAGGGAGCATAGGGGGTCATGCTCATTGGCTACAGTTTGACCTGCCATCATGACTTTCCAGGCCCACATCTGGGTTAACTGTGATGAAGATGAGAGAGAATTAGCAGGTGTCACTGGGGAAGAGTTTCACCAAGCAGTAATTGATTAACGTCTGTATAGAAAGGTGGGAGTCAGGTAAGGGGGAAGAATTGCGATGGAAATTTTTCACTTCTTTCCAGCAGCATATTTTTAGCTCAGCCTTCTATTCATGCTTTTTATGGAGAAGAAATTGGGCTATATAGTTTACTGCCAAACTGTCAAACTATGTCAGGTTGTTCAAGAAAGTGCCTTGAAACTTACAACATTTTACTGTTAGTGTCTTCTCTCTGTTCCCACATTATAGCCACAAAGGCTGCATTGCCAGAAGGGTGAAGATGTTCTGGCCATCAGAGTGATGGCTGAGGATGACTTTGGAACACAAAGTACCAGGAAAATATTCAAGACATGAGCATCATTATTTTTCAGGTCTAGGTGGTAATGCCATTTGAATTTACTCATGATGTGTTTTCCAACTGCTATGGCAACAACAACTTTTTAGGGATAGTTGTATTCACTAAATATATATATTTTTTACCACAGTGAGCTAAGTATTTTTCTTTATATCAGCAGAGACTTTTAAAGCTGAGAGTAACTCTTTGTCTCAAGTGGCTTTTGTCACATTCCCTTTAGCAAAAGTCTGAGGGCTCTGTTAGTTTCTGAAGGACAGATACGACAGGATTCTGGCTTACTCAGAGACTAAGCGTAAATATTACTGTGAACAATGTTCGCTGGACTGTTCGTACGCTACTATCCTGTGGCTATTTTAAGAAATGTCTACATGCAGTGACAAAGTTTGGCTACTCAACAAATGTTGGTTTGTTCTAGTGGAGGAAGTAAGTATCTATTAGGAAGAGATGGATTATCTGAAGTGGTTTTATATCCAGGGTGGCCATAAAGTTTGTGGTACAATTTAATTTCAAATTGCACACGAACTTGATGGCCACCCTGTATATATATATTTTTTACATTCTATTGAAAATGTGTTTATTTAACTCGTGTCAACTAATTCTTTTTGCTCCACCCAATCTGTTCTCTCAGAACAATCAAATGCTATCTTACATAGTTTGGTGATTTTGACTTTTTGAATGAATAAAAGAAGATGTCCCCACTGCTAACCGACAGGAGAATAAATACAACAAAGATGACTCAGTCGGCATTGGCCACTCAGTCTAATTCAGACACCATCTTCACAGCACACACTCTTTGGCAGAAACTGCTCAATTGCATGTTTTTCTTAGATTATGAAATCTGTTTCCGTGCAGACCAGTAGGGACAAGACTACTCCGACTCAGATTAATTTTAACTTAAAACATAAGTTCGCAGATGCTTTAAAATACAAAGAAAAGTCAGACTCTTTTGGTGAAAACTCCTGCAAGAGTTCTCACCTATGTTTTAATTAAAATAAGGTCCAAGTCTTTTTTCAGTTTTCCCTGAAATAAAACAGTTATTATCAAGGTAATCATTGACTTCCATGGTATTAGTTTGAGACAATTGGATGTTTCCATTTGCCATCTGTATCAACAAGGAGTAGGTCATTTCAGGTAAACAATACAAGAATTTCACATTTCAATTTTGTTTAAAAAAATTTTGATTGAACTATGCCTACATAGTGACAAATTTCATCAGCTAATCTAGAAGATACCTTTGAGCGCTGGTGGCTCATACTTGTTCATCTTAAATCTGATTCCATTGAGCCATTTACTGAATCCTCTTTTTAACTCTTCTTGCTAGTAGGGTGGATGTTCTGTCTTTTTTTTTTTTGAGATGGAGCCTCAAGCTATCCCCCTGGGTAGAGTGTCATGGCATCACAGCTCATAGCAACTTCCAACTCCTGGGCTCAAGTGAGTCTCCTGCCTCTGCCTCCCAAGTAGCTGGGACCACAGGCGCCCGCCACAACACCCAGCCATTTTTTGGTTGCAGCCATCATTGTTGTTTGGCGGGCACGGACTGGGGATTCGAACCCGCCACCCTAGGTGTACGTGGCTGGCGCCTTAGCTGATTGAGCCACAGGCACCGAGCCGGATGTTCTGTCTTAACAGTAGAGAAAATTTAACAAAAAATCAGGGGTTAAGCACAAATTTTATTTTTACTACTTCACTAAAACAAGTATTTTTTTCTATATGTCGTCCACACTGCACTATCTGAACAAACATCAATTCAGTCAAGTAATGGTTCTGATGTTTTCTCTCACCAAACTGACCAGTTCAGCACTTTAACTTGGTTTTGGTGTTTTGCAGATACTATCTGCGTTGATAACTATGACTATTAGTCTCAGAGAGCAAATGAATTACTAATGAAATCCTTAGGGTCCATTTGCATATGTGTTCACATAAGAGAGAGATTGGAAGTAGAAATTTCAAAGCTCATTGTAATTGAGCTCTCCTACCTCCATATAAATATTAATGTTAATGTTACTCATCCGATAGCTCTGATGTCGCTTTAGAGTGTCACTTGTTGCTTTTGAAGGATGTCCCATGTTTCTTCTTTTCTAGCACAACATGCCCTGTATAAATTTACCTTTCTCTACATGCTTTAATGTCTCAACTCAATTTCATCTCTGTGAGTTATTATCCATAGTAAGATAAATTCTTTTTTTTTTCTTTTTTTCTTTTTGAGACAGAGCCTCAAGCTGTCACCCTGGGTAGAGTGCCATGGCATCACAGCTCACAGCAACCTCTAACTCCTGGGCTCAAGCGAGTCTCCTGCCTCTGCCTCCCAAGTAGCTGGGACCACAGGCGCCGGCCACAACGCCTGACTATTTTTTGGTTGCAGCTGTCATTGTTGTTTGGCGGGCCCAGGCTGGATTCGAACCCACCACCTTAGATGTATGTGGCTGGCGCCTTAGCCACTTGAGCTACAGGTGCCGAGCCTAAGATAAATTCTTTATCTTTGTTTACGTGCTCAGATCTTTAGCTATCTTGTTTAGGAACTTAGGGATAAATATGACATAGGAAATGCATTGACTTGTAACTTTCCTGGGACCATAAATCTCCCCCTAGTGCTTAATAAAGACATTTCTGCTGGGGCCTGGTTGGCAGGTGGTAATGATATGCTCAGTGGAGTTCAGGATGGAGGCCGCCCTTTCTTCATTTCTTTCTTCCTTCGTTATCTCTATCTCCCTCCCAATTCTAAGGTGGCCTTAATTTCTAAGGGGTATGCTAAAAGACAGTCTAATTGGATAAGATCACTTCTATCACTAATACCTTCTCCAGGTATGGGAAACAATCATTTCCTAAGTCGGGAGGTAGAGCATATTTTTGGCAGATGGATGGATGGAAGTACAGTTTTCCTATATGGAAATGAAAAGAGCTTTAAAGATCAGTAGTTTAGCCCAGGCTCTTATTTGAATAAGTGATCTTGGAGTCCTTAGCTTTTGTAATAAACTTTACTTCTTTCTAAAGAAGGTCACATCAGATCAATTCATCTGTGACCCGGGAGCGATCCCAGGGTGCACTGGGACAAGTAATTTACAGACTGACCCAGGGCCACCATTTTCTGCATAGTCTAAGCCATTTGCTGGAGAGCTAATAGAGGTTTGGGAAGCACCTTTTAGGATGCTGGGTCATCCTTGCAGGGTTGCAAATACAGATACTGTGCAACTTTTTATCCAGAACACAAAGAGAAGGAAAGGTCACCTAAGCACCCATACGATTTCATACCTGATGGAGAATTAAAACTATCACATAGAGTGACACCATTTTCTTATCAAACTTAAAAAGGAAAAATCATTTCCTCTAAGAGTGAAATGAAAGTATCCAAATACAAGTTTGCTTGAGAATATGTGAACTTCCTATTATTTTTCTTCCCAAACGATGGGCCCAACAGAAATACTGGTTATAGAAGATTGGTCTATCCCTGAACCATATATATAATCTGATGCAGGACTTAGAGATGGAATAGACTTTTTCTTTTTGTGCAAATATACTTGTACAAAGCCAGCCTCAATAATTTCAAAGAATATTGTTGGTCATTTTAAAACTGTCAGCAATACCAAGGGCACTAAGCACATAATTCTAGGGAAAAACAGACTAAAAGTGAAGGGCAACCCCTGGAGTTGTACAAAGAAATAGTCTTTGATATCAGTTTGGCAAATGATTGGTAAGGGAGCTATCAGGTGAATCTCTGCTTTAAAAAGATTAATAATAGAATGTGTTAAAATAAGATAGTTGGAGAGGAGGTATGAGTTATTTGAGGTAGAAAGATGTGGGGGAGGGTGAAATTAATTTAGTTTTAAATTTTTAAAAACACTTTCTAACAGAAAAGTTCTTGGGCACTGAAAAGAAGAATTAGATTAAAAATGTTCAGTATTCTCAGGCGGTACCTGTGGCTCAAAGGTGTAGGGCACTGGCCCCATATGCTGGAGGTGGCAGGTTCAAACCCAGCCCTGGCCAAAAACTGCAAAAAAAAAAAAAAATTCAGTATTCTCTTTGCACTATCAGATAAGTCATAAAACTACTTGAGTGCTTTCTGGTTAGGAAGAAAAGAGACCAACATCTTCCAAAAAGTCGGGAGGTAGAGCATATTTTTGGCAGATGGATGGATGGAAGTACAGTTTTCCTATATGGAAATGAAAAGAGCTTTAAAGATCAGTAGTTTAGCACAGGCTCTTATTTGAATAAGTGATCTTGGAGTCCTTAGCTTTTGTAATAAACTTTACTTCTTTCTAAGAAATTGTCTCTTACATTTTAGGTGGTGGAAATATGTGTGTGTGTGATATCAACTCATAGTACGTAATGATCACTTGGCAAGTAACTCTACGAGTGTTCAAGTCATTTTGGAAAATAATTATTGAAAGAAAATTGTTGACCAGTCCTCAGACACGACATCTAACTTAAATGCCTACCCATTCACTGTTACTACATGATTCTTATTTCTAGTCTTGGCCTGACTTTTGCAGTATTATTTTGAAGTTATAGGTTTTCAAATTTTGAATTATGAACAAAGAGAAAATTTAGATTAAGAACTTAGAAGTATTCCTTGCAACCTCATTTATTTATCTCCTAAGTTTTTTTTTAATCTCCTGTAAGTCTTGAATAGCAAAATCTAAAATCCACAAATTATTACCTTTCGATAGGAAATAGGTAGAGTTTTTTGGTTTTGCTTGTTTACTTGACAAGGAGAATAATTCCCCCAATATAACTTCCCTCTGACTGTGCTCTGCTCTTTGAAAAGAGTCTTATTTTATTTACAGTATAATTTACTTCAGGTATTTACTCTAATACAGTATGTACTATCTCCATGAAGACTTATCCATATTTAGATTTATTGTCCTTAGTTTCAAAAGTGAGGTTCTCTCTCTCTTCCTCTTTATCCAGTTTGGGATTAAATATGAAGAACCAATGTGGACCCTTGCTCTGATACCACCAGCTTTGCTGTAGTTTTTAAGTTTTGACTTTGTGTGAAAAATTGTTATGACCTAAATAGGAAAATAAATATTTGAGGAGAGAATGGATGATGGCTCAGAGTTAGCATAGGCATTTCTGGACATCCCACTGAATGATGCCTTAAAGCATTTTGAACTGGTATATCTTGCCACAGGGATGAGAACAATTTCATACAAAATCTTCCTTGTGTCACCAACTTTTCTTTTGTGAATATTTTTTTAAATTAGGCTAATGAAAAAAGAAACAACCTTCCTTCAAACAAGCCTAATGATATAATATTATGGGGAAAATTCTTTTGATGTAATTAGAGATTCAAAGAGGGTGAAATAACACACAAAAGAAATGGAACTCTATAACACAAGAGTCCCTAGTGTCTATAGCCAGCTGTCACTTCAACCTCAAGAGCCATGAGCTGGGAAGGGGAACCAAGAGACTGGGGTTCTGGTCCTCACTGTCTTTCCCACTAGTAGCTGGCCAGGCACTTAAATTCATGTTTCAAGAGAAGATTGAATTGTCTAAGGAATCCCCAAATAGCAGTTTACCTCCTTGCAATCATACACACACACACACTCACTCTGGCTAAAGATTGCTTCAGAAGAGGCTGGAAGACACGGGAGAATTCAGTGCTGCTTCACCAACGGTTAAGGTCAAGTTTGACCACCTCTTTCCGTCAACTTTGACCACCGCTGAAGGGTCTCTCATTCTCTTGCCATCCATTCATTTAAAAAAGAAAAAAAACACTTTAAAAACAGAAATAGTATCAGCGGTGGTTGCTTATGAAGCTAAAATGTGCCATTCCATCAAATAAGCACATACAACCCTCTCGTTAATATTCTATCCAATTTTTCTGATTCTAGGAAGGGATTTTGAAGATATTGAAAGTAAATTTGCCCTAAGAACTCCTGAAGACACAGCAGAGGACACTTGCCACCTCATTCCTGGAGTAACAGAGTCTGTGGCCAGCTGTCACTTCAACCACAGCAGCAAAACCTTCGTGGTGATCCATGGCTGGACGGTAAGTGAAAAAATATCCATTTACTAGAGTTAACATAGTAAAGTATGATTCTAACGATAAAAGTTGAAATTCCTAACATCAACCTATTTTATATTTGATGAGGTTTAAGTAGGAAAAAGGAAACTTTGGTGCTTATAGGAGCATTCAGATATATGCAGAATTTGCCTTTTAATACTTTCTTTTTAAAACATTAAGCTTAACGGGTGGCACCTGTAGCTCAAAGGAGTAGGGCGCTGGCCCAATATGCTGGAGGTGGTGGGTTCAAACCCAGCCCTGGCCAAAAATTGCAAGAAAAAAAAAACATTAAGCTTAACAAACAAATGTATACCACAGAAATAATTTGAATTCCTCAGGCATCTCATTCTTATCCTTGAGAAAATTCTATACTTTAGGACATTTTGAAAAAAATGGGCATT
>CAUYQV010087288.1:0-31151 GCA_963574575.1 Galagoides demidoff | reverse complement strand
GTGTTGATCAGTTTGATGGAAATATTTCAGATTGCGTGCGAAAACCCCACACTGTACCCCAGAAGTGCATTAATGTACATAGTTACCATTCAATAAAAAAAAAAAAAAAGAAGAAGACCACCCAGGACTATCACTTCAGTCCATCAGGGAGGCTGTTCTTCCACACTTACATTTCTTTATGATTTCTTTTTCTTTTTTTTTTTTTAATTTTTTTATTTAATTATAACTATGTAAATTAATACACATCTTGGGTACAGTGTGGAGTTATCACAAGCAATCTGAAATACTTCCATCAAACTGATCAACACAGCCTTCATGTCATTTCTCAGTTATAGTTTTAAAACATTCTGGTTCTACTCTTAGAGAGTTTCACTTGTACCCCTGTAAGATATATCTCAAAAATGGTCCCTCCAATCCCCCTCCCTCCACCCATTCCCCCGCCCTTCTCCCTCCCCCCTCTCCACCCATTCCCCCACCCTTCTCCCTCCCAGCAGAAGCCTTTCTTTTCCCCTCTGTACAGCTCCCAGCAACTACCATCTTTTGTAACGGTCATGTTTTCCTGACAATCCCTCACATTCAGACAACCGTGCCCACAGGCATTGGCCTTTCCTGCCCTCTCCTTGCTCTCGGTGACATCAGAAACTTCCTGATCTTCTGCATCACAGCTAAAGTGGTTTCCCTCAGCTGGCATTGTGGCGGGCGCCTGTAGTCCCAGCTATTTGGGAGGCTGAGCCAAGAGAATCGTGTAAGCCCAGGAGTTTGAGGTTGCTGTGAGCTGTGACATTACAGCAGTCTAATGAGGGCGACACAGTGAGACTGTCTCAAAAAAAAAAAAAAGGATAAAGTGGTTTCCCTCTGATTTTTCACTCTTCTAGCACGTCTAAACTTTTAAGGAACAAACTTTTTAAAATCTGTTTGAGATAACTGGAGTGGTTATTGACAGATAATGGTCTTTTTTTAAAGGAATAACTTCTTGGAACTTATAAAAAATGTTATCCATAAAGAGAAACTCTCTAAAGTATAAATTTAGATCAGACATCAAGTCTCATATCAGACTCCTCCTACCCTTATCATCTAAGAATTCCATGTATTTAAGAATACAAGAAACTTCCATTAAAAAAAAAAGTCATTCCTTAAAATTTTTACAAAATCCAGAATATTTGTAAGTTGTTGTGCTGGACTCAAGTTTTCATTTCCTTCAGGAACTGCAGTAAAGTCTGGAGAGATTTTTGCCACGAAATGAAATGCACTCTTAAGGGATATATTATTTAAAGACCCATGAATTTTAGTTAGTCTCCACAAAGAGAAAAATATGCAAAGAAAACTGCCCCAACTGTATTTTTCTTTATTTATAAATTAAAGGTAAAATCTTACTCTATGAATGATACGTGGTAAATGAATATAACCTGACCCTCAGCTTTGAAGCCATCAGGTAATGATCTGCCAAAAAACAAACATAGCTATCTCACGCTCTTACAATAGCTGCCAGTTGCCCACTGCGTAGTCTCCAGCACAGCACACAAGAATTTCTATGACCTGATATCTGTCCTCCTGGCCAGCCTCATCTCCTGACATCCACTCTTGAACTTCAGCTTCCAACAGTACTGAATGAAAGTCACAGATCCAATATGCTCCATGCTCTTTCTCAGGCTTTTGTGCATGGGATGCTTTGTCCCCTTCTCATTGTCCACCTCCCCCTACTTCTCAGACATCCAATGGCTCTTTCAGAATCTTGAACGTACCTCCTTCCTCAACCATTGCCCCAGATCGGATGGCTCTCCTCTCTGCTTCTGTAACTCTCTGTGTCTGCCTCTATCAATAACTATCACATTTCAATTGGAATGAATTAAGTTTACCTCATTCAATCTGCAAACTTTATTGAGGGACTGTTAAGTGCCAAATGCTTGGCTAGGTGCTAAATACACAGTCATGAGTGAAACAAATGTGATTCTTGCTTGCATGGATCAGACAAGACTATAAGAGGACAAAAAAATAAACATACATACGACAGAGAAACGGCTGTGAAAATTATGAGAATCAGGCTCTGTTAGAGAATAAAAGGAAACATCAACTGAGATAAAGTAGTCGAAAAATTCCTGTCTAAGTGTCTGGCACACAGTGGGGACTCAAATGCTTCCTTAAGAACTAAACAGGTACATCAACACAGGAATGACAGAAGTGTGCATGGCAATTAGCCTGGTGTTAGAGAACATGGAAAGAGGAAGGATAATAGGATAAGAAGTTGTAGGGCGGTGGGTGGGGAGAGAGATTGAGAACAGTCAGTGTTTCATCTGGATGGGTTTCCTTTCTCGGGGAGATGTAAGATCGTTTTGGACCACGAGGGGGCGATGTCTGATCACGGCTGCTGACAGCTCTCTTTGACCCAGATAATGTTTTTTGTATAGGAAACATTCCCGTCAGCTACAGCTGTTAAGAAATAGAGGACCAGGACATAAAATGTTATTTATTCCTTTTACGTGACTATTAAATACACAATTCTTGAAGATGAAAAAATACTGTAATTGGATTAAAATGAATTAAAACGGAAGGAAAAAAGGCATTTCATATTCATAGTTCTGTAATTAACCTTACCTAATGGAACAACTCTCCACTTCCTAATCATTTACAATTTTCATCACTCAGCTATCGGTCACAGCAGGTATTAATACTGGGTAGGAAGGAGTTTTCCGGTTTTTAGTCAGCATTTATGCTGTTCAAGCACTTCCAACCGGTGCTTCCTTCATGTTGAATAGTCTTGTTTAGCCTCATCACAGCTCATTGAGATAGATGAGAGGCAATCATCATTTTTGCTTGGCAGACAAGGAAATGCCTAGGAGCTCTCTGCTGTTCGGGGTAGAATAGAAGACGGCCACCCGAGTTTGACAGGCTGCCCGGAAGGCTCTCCGACTCAGCACCAGCCAGAAGGAACAGGCCTGGAGCACTGCCATTTCTTGGCAAAAGTCAATGACCAGGTGCCTTCAAGAGTGTGTTCTTTGAAACACCTAGCAATGTCGCCCCTGTCAAAGCACGTCAAGATGTGTATGAAGACCTTAGAACCCAGGCTGGGCACAAGGAAGGGTGTTCCCAGGGACCTTGGCAACACCTTCCCTGGGGACCAGTAATAGGAGAGACCAGCTACTGTTACAGGAAATAAGATGCCGTAAAACTTGGAAGGAAATAATCCTGGCTTTGCTGCCAGCACCACATGAGTCACTGCGGGGATAGCAATGTATAAAATATTCTCCTTACCCTGAAGGATCTTAAATCTAATTATGAGAGCATAGCACATATGCATAAAGCATTTATGCATAATAATACAAAACAAATTCTATTTCCTTGTGGCAGAGTTCCAGAGAGATTGTTCATAAATATTTATTGATCACCTACTAAGCGTCAAGCATGAGTGGGACAAAAGAGTGTGTATAAAAGGCACTGTGGTTGCCCTTGCAGACTTTACACTCTAGTTGCAAAAAGCATGATTCATTCTGTTTATTAATGTATTCAATGAATATTAGTGGATACAGTACGCTTGACAAGAGAAATATGAATACCCTACAGTCCCTCCCACAAGAAATTCACAATCTAGTCAGAGATGTGACAGATGTATAAACAAATTGTATTTTTCAATGTGAATATGTGTGTGTGTAGTATAGTAATAGTAGTAGCATGTGCATGTATATTTACAACTTCAGAGACTGAAATCTTTGTTTATAGATAGACAAACAGGCATACAGGTTATGGTCATTAGGATGAGCATAAGAGCTAGTTACATTACAAAAAGGTGACATTTGAGAAGGCTCTTGAAGATGTTTTCTGACCAGACTCATGAGTGAAAGGTCTTCCAGGTAGAAGGAACGGAGCGAGCAAAGCCAGAGTTAGGAAATGACACAGAGGTTCAGTAATTGCCGAACCCCAGAGTAAAAGAAGTTGCACAGTCACGGGAGATGATCACAGTAGGGGATAGAGACCAGATGTCAGAAGGGAAAGGATTTCAGCTTTGCACAATAGGAAGCCTTTGGAATATCAAAAGAGAAGACTAGGACAACCACATTTTGTGTATTAGAAAATTTGTTTTAATTGCTGCAAGGAGAAATCAAAATTTGTTTTAATTGCTGCAACATGGTAGCCAATTGATTATGGGCATACAAGATGAGAAGTGTCAAGGACAATGTATCATCACCACTGGGTGTCCTTAATTTCTGATGAATCGTGATTGAGCATCTTTTACTCATATCCTGGCTGACATCAACACTAGAGGAGCCACAAGGAAGTGAATGGGAGGAATGGAGGTTAAGGAGCTCAGATTTAAATGTGTTGAGTCAAAGTACATGAGAAACATCTAGTGGGACCCACCAGTGGAAAGCCAAAGTAGAATAGAATACTTTCTAGAAAAATTGGGGTTACCCTAAAGATAGGCCTCAAAAGACAGGTGGTGTTGATGGAGGTGCAGGGGTGGGGGTAGAGGATAGTTGGGAATGGATGACATTCCAGGTAAGAAGAGGATATTTTTATATTCTTAAGGAAATTAAGGAGTTAACATCAAGGATAGTATTTAAGACCAACCTGAACAAAGCAAATTGTAAGAGACAGATAACATGAAACCGAAGTCATGGTGAAAGCAAAATCTGAGGAAGGATATTTTGGTGGTAAAATGCGATATATGTCCTAGCACTCTGAGAGGCCAAGGCAGGTGGATTGCCTGAGCTCAGGAGTTCAAGACTAGCCTGAACCAGAGCAAGACCCCCCTTCTCTAAAAATAGCCAGGCATTGTGGTGGGCACCTGTAGTCCCAGCTACTCAGGAGGCTGAGGCAAGAGGATCACTTGAGCCCAAAAGTCTGGGGCTGCTATGAGCTATGATCCCACAGCACTCTACCAAGAGTGACAGAGTGAGACCCTGTCTTAAAAAAAATGCAATATATGGTTTGGACAGTAGACAATCTAGATGACGATGACAAATGGGGGCTTAGTATATTTTTTCAGGGGATGAAGGATATCAGAGAATGTCATCTCCCTTCACAAAATGAAATTCAGAGTTTCCAAAATTTAGTACCCAAAGTAGAGTTTCTTGCTACAAAGGAGAGGTTACGTAATAGTGATACTTGCTAATATTTACTATCTTCTGGGCACTGTGCTTTCAGTACTTGATGCTCTAAATCTTTAAATTTTCCCAGGAAGCATATGAAATGGCATTATTATCATTGCCATTTTATGGATAAGAAAATTGAGGCACAGAAATAGCCAATAACTCACCAGAGTTTACATAACTAGCAAGTGGTGCGGCAACCAGCATCCTCCATCGCTTGGCCACGCGGCCTCCCAGGCTGCTCTCCGTGGTACCTTCCCTCTGAGCTCACTTGTCTCACCTTTGCTGCCACCACCAGGCTGGTTCCAGAAGTCTGCTCTGTGCTCTTGATGGCACTAACACAAACCAAAACTTGTAAAATTCTTTACTAAATAGTAAAGGAGAATAAAGTAGAAACAGGAAAACGCAAAGAAAACTAATTTGACCAACAAAATGCAAAGCTCTAATACTTTTATAGACAACTTCCATTCCCTTCATGATCTCTGCAGAACACCCCCTCCCTCCAAGGGTGTGCATCCCTGCACTCTCCTCACTCAAGACCCTCACCTTCTGGTCTCTTCCATGTGGTAAAACCATCTTTAAAACATACAATATTAATTTTATATAAAAATCATCTAGCTCAAAAAAAACATGCAATATGGGAGCAACTTCCTGGATATCTAATTTAAAGAAAACCCTTCTTCGTGGAATTCTTTTCTCACTTCCACAGACTTACCTAAGACTCACTGGCTCTCCAGGGGATTGGCATCACATGACTTCATTCAGCCAGTGAGATCCCTTGTCCAAGATCCCCACACCCATAACCCTCACACTGAGCTGTGCTTTTACTGTGCAAACACCAAAGCATTTCCTAATATACTGCCCCAAATGTTGTGTACATACAGGAAGACTCACACACCTGTTTGGGAGCATTTCCTCATAAGCTGCCAGCTGTTAGACCAGTAGGCGCCTGGGCTTGAAGAAAGGACTGGGCTTGACCAAACAAGGACTGGGCTTGACCAAACTGGAGTAAGTCAGATAAAAGTTGAAGATGGACACACAGCTTCAAGTCCAGCTGACAGATAACTAATTGTACCGAGAAATTCAGGGAAGTTGTTGGGAAGAGCTAGGTTTGGGAAATTAAAACAAAGAATTTGCTCTTAGCCAAGTTGTCTGTGAGGTGAGGGAGAAAGGTCCAAGTGCAGATTCCTACTGGGGAACTGGATACCTAAGACTAAAGTTTCACTCTAGAAATCTAGATAAGGGTGTCATCAGCAGAAAGGTGAGGAAAGACAGAGAATTGATAAGCATTCCAAATTTAAAGAGAGGAAAAAAGTTACCAAGAGGGCAGAACTTGTATCTACTGGGTAAAATAAAGGAAAGGCAGAGGTACCAAAAGATAAATGGAAATGGAGCAGTGCGGAGATGGGAGAAACAGGGACATACTGCAGAACCACAGATGACAAGGGAAAGGTTTCTGAAAAGAAAGCGTCTTAAAAATTTCCATGTGGCAAAGGATGCCATAAACGAAAGGAGAAGGCAGACAGCAGACCAGGAGAAAGCATCTCATCTCAGTCCTGTGGGATGCTAAAACAAAATATCTTAGACTAATTCATAAACAACAGAAATTGATTGCTTACAGTTCCAGAGACTGGGAAGTCCAAGAGAAAGGAGCCAGCAGCTTCAGCATATGGGACTAGCCTATTCCTCATAGATGGCGCCTTCTGTGTGTCCTCACAAGGTAGGAGGCTAAGCAAGCTCCCTTGGGTTTCTTTTATAAAAGCACTGATCTCACCCATGAGGGCACAGACCTCATGGCCCAATCCCCTTCTAAAACCTCACCTTTTATTAATACCATTGCATTGAGGATTAGGTTTCAACCTATGGATTTGGAGGGACGCCAACATTCAGACCATAGCACAACTGAGCTACATATGGCAGATGAGATATAATTAATATAAAAAATTCTTCCATAGAAAAATGGAAAAGAATATGGACAATAATTCCCAGGAATAGAACTGAAAATAGCCAGTTTACCTGTGCAAGAAATACTCATAACCTTCAACAATCAAGGAAATGCTTAACACCTATCAGAAATACTATCCATAGGGGCCAGGATGTGAGGAGTTGGGCTTTTTCATACATTGCAGAGAGAGCACATTGCTGTAATCTTTTTGACAGTCATCCAGTAGCAGCTTAGTAAATTCATTCTAAAATACACATACCCTTTGACCCAATGGCTCTTTCCTCAACTTTGAAAATCTATTATACAGAAATAAAAGCACTAATATGTTTAAAGCTACTTATATGTGAATATATACTGCAGCATTTTTTTTTTGGTAGTGGAAAGAAAAATTTGAAAAAACTGAAGCCAGATGAGAAAATAATGGAATAAATTATGGCAAATACATACTAAAAAATATTGTGTATCCATTAAAAAGAACACATATGTTTTAATCTTAAAAGATGGGCTATATTTTTAAAGCAAAATGCAAGTTGCAAAGTTATGATATGATCCCCTTCCTGCATGAAGTAGGAGGACCCTGTGTCTATGCAGGCAGAGAGGTGTTTGCAGACGCACAGAGGAGACAGCTGAAGCACACACCACATTGACAATTTTGAATCCTAGAGCAGGATAGGATGGGAGAGGAAAGGAAATTAACTTTTTCTTTGTACACTTCTGGGTATAGTTTGTTCTGTCACTAGGCACATACATTTTGAGACTTTTTTGCTAAAATCCAAATAAATCCCTATAATCAAGAAGATATGAAAAAGATCAGAAGTCACATTCTTTTAGAAGAATGAACATGAAGACAAAGTCACTGACTATGGCAATAAGGGGAACAAAGCCCCTTGGGGAGCACCTTAGGAAGGTACAGTCGGTGGGTGTGATACAGAAAGCAGGAAGGATCCTGGTCTTAAGAAACGTCATACTGCCCAAAGCATCTACAGATTTAATGCAATTCCTATAAAAATACCAACATTATTGAAGAACTTTAAAAAAATAATACTGTGATTCATATGGAACCAGAAAAAAAAAATCAAATAGTCAATGCGATTCTAAGAATTAAAAACAATGTGCTATTCGGACCTCAGGTTATATTACAAGTCAACAGTGACCAAAACAGCATGTCCTGGCACAAAAATAGAGATATAGACCTACAGAATAGAATAAAGAACATAGAGGAAACAAGCCATATATCACCATCTGATCGTCAATAAACCAAACGAAAGCAAATACTGGGGGAAAGAATCCCTATCTAATTAATGGTGCTGAAGAACTGATGAGTCACATGTAGAAAACCAAAACCTCTTACCACTTCCAAAAATTGATTCTCACTGGATACAAGATTTACATTTAAGAGATAAAACGATTAAAAAAAAATTCTAGAAGAAAATGTGGGAAAAACTCTTGACGAAATCAGCTTCGGAAAAGATTTTATAAAGACCCCCTTGGCAATTGCAGCAATACCAAAAATAAATGGGACATGATCAAGCTAAAAAGTTTCTGCACAGCTAAGAGTACCACAAGTAAAGCAAATAGACAGCCTTTGGAATGGGAGAAGATATTTGCATGCTACAAATCTGATGAAGGGCTGATCCCTAGAATCTAAAAAGAACTCAACTAGCCAAGAAAAGAGCAAACAATCCCATTTATAAATGGGAAAGGGACTTGAAAAGAAGCTTCTCTGGAGAAGACAGATGACTGGCCAACAAACACATGAAAAAATACTCATCATCCCTAATTATCAGAGAAAGGCAAATCAAAACCACTCTGAGATATCACCTAACCCCAGGGAGATTAACCCACATCACAAAATCCTGAAGCTCCAGATGCTGGTGTGGATGTGGAGAAAAGAGAACACTTTTACATTATTAGTGGGCCTGCAAACTAATACAGCTGCTATAAGAAGGAGTATGGAGAATCCTCAAAGAGCTAAAGCAGACCTTCTATTTCATCCTGAAATCTCATTACTAGAGATCTACCCAGAAGGAAAAAAAAATCATTTTACCATAAGGACATTAGCACTATAACATTCATTGCAGCTCTATTCACAAGCTTAAGACACGGAATCAAGTGCCCATCATCCCATGAAAGGGTTAATGGACTGTGGTATATGTATGCCATGGAGTACTATGCAGCCATAAAAATGGGGATTTTATATATTTTGTATTTACCTGGATGGAGTTGAAACACATTCTTCTTAGTAAAATATTACAAGAATGGAAAATATTGAGTACTAACATGAAACCAATACAGAAACAATTACTTGCCCGCAAGAGAGAAAAACACAACTGAATTCAAATGGAAGAGGGGGGTGAGGGAAAGAAAAAGGGGAGGTGGGAGGGTGACTGGTGTGCTTTCAGCTAAGGTGTCCAATATAAGGGTATACAGCACACCCTCTGGGTGAAGGGCTCAGCCTCCACTTTGACTGTATCTAAGGAATGCAAACAGTATGACCTAACCATTTATGCCATCATATTAAACTAAAGGGACTAAAAATCAAGCCAACAAGATTGCTGAGTTTTTGAGATGAAAGAATTCATGGGAAGATTTGACAACTATGAATACCAAAGTTAATAAAGCTTCTTGAGAATAGTAATAGAGAAATGTCAAAGGTAGTGAGTAGTAGAGACAGGGCGTTAATACTCCAATGGGGGTTGAATACTTAGTTTACATATTTATTTGCATAAAGTTTTCCATTTTATAAAAATAAATACACACAATATATCTTTTTTTAATTTAAAAGTCTTTTGGGTGCATTATACCATTTGGCCTTCACAGGAACCCGGCTCTGTCGTCAGCATTGCATTTCCATGTACAGATCAAGAAACTGAATCTCAAGACAGTGAAATGACTTTCCTAAAACCACACTGGCTGGCAGTCAGCTCTCCTGGCTTGAACCCCTATTTTGTGTTCGGCTAAAGGCTCAAAGTGTAAAAGTTCCTCCTAGACTTGAAGGCAAGCAGACTGGAGTAAGGAGAGCTCACTCTCGTCACTGGGTAGAGAATCAATTAGGGGAACCCAATCTGAATCAAAATTAGCTTCACTGTGGTGAGGCTGAGGCTGCAACTGAGGCAGCCAGTGGGAGGCTTCTATTCCGCTCTGCCACAAGCTCTCCATGACCTCAGGAATGTAATGTCTCAGTTTCCCTCTCTCTCTACCTTCCTCCAAAAAATTATGTGTGCTGAGATCAGTTGGCCTTTGTCTAAAATAACTTTGAACTTGCTAGAAAGAATGACACAGGTTGCCTGATCCCACTATTTAGAAGTGAGTCCTTGAGACTACGTCTGGGAAGATGGTGTATGGCACCGCCGTCCCACCCTCATTCACCTCACGGGGAGAAGGAGCCTGCTCAGGGTATCTAAGAGCCCAGATTTAAATTTAAACTGCACCTGCTGAAAGCTGCTGGGCTGTCAGAAAAACCTGATATCTTTAGTAGTCACTATTTGTGTAAAAGAATGTGACGAGCCAAATCCAAGGCCAAAGGGGAGGACCTGTGCGTGTGGCGGTGTGTGCAAAACGCAATCATGCAGATAGACACCTATTCCCTGGGGAAACTTAGTTTACCTTTCATTGTTTCAGGAAAACAAATTGTAACAATCTTAATTAGCTTCTTTGGGGTTACTGAAGTGCTAAAGTGAGTTAACAGACATCTATACTGCAGGTATTGAAAGATGATGGGTTTGTGCGCATTTTCTAGTCACCAGGCAAGATGATAAATTCGCAAAGCAGAGAAGATCTGTCTTGTGATGGTCTGTTTGGTGCCTGCTCTTCTCCCTGCCCTGCTCACTCTTCACCCGGCTGTCTGACACGGGGCTGTGCACACAGGGGCACACTGAACGCCAGGTTCAGATGCTGGTATTCACAGCAGAAAGATTTCCTGAGCAATCTACAGAGGACACGCCACAGCCATCGCAATCTACATCATGGGATTATAACCAAAATGTTACACAAGCCAGTAGGACACACTTCGATGGTTATAGCCCAAGCACAGTAAGTGTCCTTTTGTCTCTTTTGAAAAATTAGTGCAATAAGCAGATTACCTAACACTTCATGCCCCTCTACTCACATATACACTCCTAAGCAATCCAGAGCTGTTTATATGCTAAAAATCAAACTTCTTATTGCTTATGAGTAGGAGCCATGTACTATAGTTTAATCATTTTGCTACATAACATAGTACCTAGTGGGTGGGATAATTTTGGGGGGGAGTGTTTATTTCACTTTTTTGCTTTTTAAAGACACAGTTCCTTCCTTTCAGTAGTTCATGGTAGAGTAAGGGAGACAGTTCAGATTAATTATTTTCCACCATGTCCACAGTCAAAGTTGAGTGAGCATTGACTCCACATGAGATACCGGGCTGGGCACCAAGGGCATGGAATGCATTAGGCAAAGCCTCCTCTTTCAAGGACAGAACTCATGGTGCCCTTGAGTGATTAAGTTTATTTTTAATTATGTAATTTTTTTATTATTTCAGGTTAATTTGAGGGTACAAAGTATTAGGTTACAATGTTTGCATTTGTTAGGTAGAATCCCTCTTATAATTATGCTCACCCCCAAGAGGTGTGCCAGACACCCTAACATAGTGCCCATTGGAGTGCTGAGGTTTAAATACTTGGTCGATGACGTCATTCCAAGGCAGTGGACCACATAACTATGAAATGAATAAAAGTAAAGGGCAATTTTTCCCAACGCCCGGATCCATAATCTTTGAGAGTCGTCATATTTGAGCAATGTAGTGTTAAGTAGAGCACACAGGGCATCATAACGTGTAAAGGATCATTTGTGCAGATCTTTTACTTTTCTTTTTTTAATTTATTTTTATCTCAGATTAATGTGAGGGTACAAATGAGTTTCATTGTTCGCATTTCTTAGGTAACATTCAGATTGTGGTTGAACCCTTCACTCAAGGGGTGTGCTGTGTACCCCTATACTGTGCACCTTAGGTGAAAGCACACCAGTCACCTTTCCCACTTCCCCCCTCCCCCTCACCCCCACTTGAATATAATTGTGTTTCTCTTTCTTGTGGGTGTGTAGTTATTTATCTATTGGTTTCATCTTAGCATTGAGTACATTAGATATTTGCTTTTAATTTTCAATGAAGAAACAACTGTCTGTAGGTTCTTTACAATAGAAAATAGTTTAAGAGAGTAAAAAAAAAGGGAGGAAGAGGGAAGGGATGGGGAGAAAGAAGAAAGAAAAACACAAGCAAAGAGAAATCTTGTTTTAAAAACTGGAAAGACTCTTTTTAAAAAAGTTCAGTTGATTTTCAGAAGAAAGAAGTCACTGGGTCATCCTCTGCTTATTTTGGAGCTCTAATGGCTTCCTTCCTTGCATCCCGAGCTGCTTCCTCCCCCTGGAGCAGCCCCCAGTCTCCAAACCCATTATTATCCCTCTCTGCCCCTGAATGTTTGCCACAGAAGCTGCTTCCCACACCCAACCATTGCCTCTGTGGCCGGGTGATGGAAGCAGTTTGAACTTGGAAACCTGGGTAAATTCAGAGTCTGTATGGGACATTAATCTGGTTTGAAATTTCCCAACTTCAAGGCTAAAAAATCATATGAAAGGCCAGGTTCCTGTGGAATGAGCTGAGTAATCCTGCAGTTCCAGAAACAAAACAGCTGAGGGAAACAGGGAGCTGCTCTCGAATGTTGTTGCTAGAGGCCGAATGAGCCCTGATATTTATCCTTGGAGAAACCATCGTGGGCCCTAAAGAACAGTCTGGAAGTTAGCACAGCAGGCTCTTCAAGAAGCTTCTGAGTTCATAAAGGCTGAGACAGGGCCAGGTCCCCTCCCGGCTACAGGCTGGCAATCAGCACTGCGTTCTGCTCCTGGGCTCTCTGACCCCATTAGGCTAGGTCAGCCAGGCTTAGTATCTCAAAATTAAAATACTCATGTTACACCAACCTGAAAATATAAGAGAGCCCAGAGAAGGAATGAAGAGGCAGAAGGACTTAGGCACAGGACTGAGCTTACTGGGCAAACCCCTGCAGATATCAGAAGATATGTTTCATTTCATGTCCAAGCCTGTGATGATTTCTGCTGAAACATATAAGATCTCTCAAGAAAAAAGCTCCAGGAAGCACTTTGATTGCCAAAACTGAATCCCTTGGCCATTCCAACTCCTGTCTCGTTCTTGCCTCAGAGCATTAAGATTTGCCAGTTGGCATCTGAAGCGTAGGAACTCTTCAAAGGCTTGACAAATAGCCAAAGGCCATGCGTTAGTCTCTGGTGACGGTACCCCTAGTGGTCACAGAGCCCAGAGTCCTTAAAGTCAACGAATGTTTTTGGTTTCTTTGGAGATACTGATCTTGAATGATTAAGGGTCCTAAGGTCAGAGGGGAAGAGATCCCAATGTGTGTTTTGTGGCTCTCAAATTGTTCCCCCAAATAATATAAACAGCCAGTTATTTTCCTTCTGAGTTCCTAATTTCACAGGACATGGCAGGAGGCAAGGTTGTGGCTCTCAGCCCTGACTGCCATCCCCTCTGTGTCACCATCACATCTATCCCTTTTAGTCCTTTAGGAATCTCCTAAGATTGTTCAGTCATTCTTTTTATAGAAATTTGAGTTCAAATACCGATGAGAAGTAGAGCGAATACCCATCAAATTAATTTGATTCTATCTCCACGAGTGAACGCTGTGAGTTCTAATTGTTACAGGGAAACACAATCTTCATTTGTCCAGATGATTTATCAGATTCGGGGACGCTGAAAAGAAAACAGCCAAGGATGAGCAGGATTTACCGTCTTACCCCATGTTCTACTTCCCTGATGTTACGTGATTTTCTCTACTTCTCATCACATACACCCTGTTTTCTTCCAGCATTGAGATTGCTCTTCAGCGCCTCCTCCACAATCTAAGACCCTGTGGGCAGCACTGAATTAGATATTCTAAAAGGCCTTGCAAACACTGGCCCAGAAGGCAACTGGTGCTTCAAGCTTCACCCATCCTGACTTTAATCTTGCCTCAAACCCTGTAAGTCTTGCCCTCACTTTTGTAATCATTGCAAGAGTCTTCTCTGTTGGGCAAAAGTACTCCAGCCCAGAGTTGGGGATGGATGGTTCATAACATATTCTGAGGCTCTATGAAATTTCCAAGCAGAAGGATGATTGGACACCTGGGGTCTGAGGCGATGACAGAGCTGCCCAATGAGTGGATGAATAAGGACTCTGCTACTTACTCTCTCCCTTTTGTCACCATTATCAAGACAAAGTCTCTGCAACCTTCTGGCCCTTTCCAGTGACTCACAGGCCACAGAGATCCTGAAGATGGCCCTCACGCCTTTGTCGGACATGCCCCCTGCCCCATTGCTGTCTGTAGCACTGCAATCTAATGCCTTCTAAGGAAGACATCATAGAATGGATGGGGAGAAAGAGGAGGAAATGGAAATTCTCTTTAAAATATCCAGACTTTCAGGTTTCCTAATCTGAGGGCTATAAGCACTCAGGGTAAGAAAGAGCATAAAAATATCACCTCAAAGAACACTGCCCTTATCCTTACATCTCCTCTACCATTTTCCCGCCAGTGAGTCCATATCATGTGTGCGATTACTACCAAAGAACTCAGCATCCACCGAGACTAGCCACCTTGTCCATGCTAATTCAGTCCAGTATCTCACAGGCGTACAACCCGATCTCAGCTACTCTGCTACAGCATGCACCCTGAGTTTCTCTGCTGAAGTTCATCTTTTTCCTTGTAATTCTCTGGCAAAGGCAAGTGACTCTTAGCTTGATCTTACATATTTGTGGTGTATTCTAGAGTCAAAAACCCAGACCTCTTGGTCCTTTTCAGTTGAGCTTTGCACGATTCTCTCCTTGTATTTCTCATCATGCATCAATTGCTATTTCCTTGAAGTTCTAGTAGCAGCCTCCTGGACTTCCTGTGAGAACCAAAGTGAGCACTGATAGTAAGCGCACAGAGTGGTGCCCAGAACAAAGATGTCTACCAGTATTGGCTGTTATTAGCTATCATTATTCATGTGAGTTTCTTTTTTTATTCCACTCAGATGAGCCTCTTTGGGGACAAATCAGTTTAGAAACTGCACCTGGCATTCTAGATGCAGTGGCACCTAAAAGATTCGTAGAGAAGCACGGGCCCCACTCCTCTGCGAGGGGCTCCACCCAAAATAGCCACGCCCTCTCCCGAGAAAGCACCGCACACACATGGGTCTCGTTAGCTTCCCATTAGCACCATGACTATGTTGACATTTCTGTTCTTGTCACTGTTCCTAGATGTTTAACATGTACTTTGAAGTATTGCCTTAGAAACAAACAAAAACCTTCCTCACCCGGGATTTTTATTGGTTCGAGTCCTTCACTAGCCTTTGCTACTCCTTCCATTTAGGGCTGCCAACAAGTTGCCGAGTACTGATTGCATGTCTTTTCTCAGGTTTAAAAGGTGCTAATTGGGGGTAAATACACATAAAGGCAGAGGTAAAAATATTTCATTACAACACATCTGGGTAGTTAAGTGATTGCCCACTGAGCGCAGAGCAGTTTTTGGAAAACACGACTGAGGCTCAACAAGCACTGATTGATTCCTACTGTATGTGAGTCACTGTGGCACATTTCCTATGTGGAAAAATATAATTTGGGGGGAAAATTGTGTTGTTCATTGAAATACAAATCTGTATTAAATGTGAAAGATGATAAGAACAGATACTGACTATAAAGAATCACCTGAGGTATTTTCTCCATCCATCACTAGGGATGGCAAATAACTGGTATTGCCCAGTCTCAGCTCACAGCAGATATATCAGTAACAGATCACAGTTCAGTCAAAACAAAGCAGGAATCCCCTTCAACGTACCTCCTTAGGCAACCTACATCAGTCCACCAGGTTCTTCATGCATTTGGTCAACAAATATTCATTGAGCACCTGCTCTCTGCTAGGCATTGTGACAGGTGCTGGGCAACAGCAGCAAACAGGACAGAATGATCCCCCACCCTCCTGAAGGGTTAGTGTGATAATGATGGCATTTAATGCAAAAGCCTTTTCCATCCCTGTCTTGGACAATTCCTGTGCTAGTATATCTTGCCCCTCAGAAGATAAGAGAGGGTAAAACAGACACTACTCTTATTATCTAGTAATTTGTGATCACCAAAACTTGAACTTCTGGGTCAACAAACTGTACCAGAAAGAAAGTGTATTGGCATAGATTTATTTGGCGTCAAGTTAATAGAAAATTCAATAAAAACTCATTTTAGATGGTAAAGAAGTTTATTGTCTCACTGCATCTGAGACTCAGTTGTGCCCCAATATCCTGTTGTCATATAACCTGAGCATGTAGCCACTTACAATAAAAATTACTTTTCCCAGCCTCCCTCACACTAAGTTTTAGCCAACAAGATATAAGCTGAAGTGGATTTGGCAGCTTCTAAGAATATTTCTGAAGAGACAGATGACACATTCATTTCACCACCTTCTTCCTTATGCTTTCATCCTTCTCTCTGCCTGGAAAAAAGAGCCATTATCTTGGACCTTAAGGATAAGGGCCGTGCCACATGCTAAGGATAGTGGAGTGATGATCTGGAAGAATCCTGGGTCCCCAGGGACTTCACAGAATGGAGCCACTGCGTCAGCACCAACCTGGGTTCCTACAGATTTTTGCCTGAGAAAGAATTAAGCATCCACTTGCTTGCATCATTGCCACATTAGGTCTGCATGACTCACCATGAAGATTGACCCTAATGAAATACTCACATGATGGAAGGAACCACAATAGGGTGGGTCTGACTCCCTGTGACACTCTTGGCCTCTGCTGTCCTTCACAAGCAAGGCTTATCTTGTGCTGGTAATAACACAGGTATAGTAGTTCTGGGCCTTACATCTGCACATCCCAAGGAAGAGGGGGGAAGTAGCTTCCAGAAGTTTCCCTAAAAGAGAGAAAACAAACTTAGTAACAATCCCCAACAAATCTCTCTTTTTCTATTTGGACCTGAATTGAACCCTGAAGCACCATTGGCAAGTGGGCAGAATTACCTTTTGCCCAAACAGAACTACCCATAAAACAGGGGGTGAGGGCTGCTCCCTCTAGGCCTGGTGTGCAAGCAGGTGAAAGAGAGCAAGATGGCCAAGCAAAACGAAATTGTGTTAGACAGGAGGAAAAGTAATAGTCTGGTCACTTATTAGCATAAAAAAACACAGAAAACTTGGTGGCCTAAAGACAACAACAATTGTATTTAGCTTACAAGTCTGCAGTTTGGTCAAGGGCAACTCATCTCTGTTCCCCATGGCATTGGCTGATAAAGAGGGGCTGCCTGAAACTCATTGAGAGGCTCCTCGGGCCTCTGTCTCTACCTGATCTCTACATGCTCTCTCTAGCATGGTGGCTTCAGAGACTTCAAACCCTCACATGGCAGCTCAGGGCTCCGGAGGCACATGTCCCAAGGCAGAGAGTCCAGAGAATCTGTGTGCCTTTCCTAACTTAGCCACACTTCTGCTAGACATGCTTATACAGACAATTACTAAAGTCCACCCAGGTTCAAGGGGAGGGATGTATCTTAATGGTTGAGTGGCAAGGTCTTGGAAGAACTCATGACATTGGAATTATTGTTGTGACATTTTTGGAAAATGAAATTTGCCACAGGAGAATGGGAGCTTGGTATGCCACTGATCGTATCCACCACATGGAGATAATTCCTATATACAAACATCCACCTGCTTGCTGTATGTAGTAGTCAGTACTTTAAGATACAGGGTACAGCCAGGCATGGTGGTTCATGCCTGTAATCCTAGCACTTTGGGAAGCTGAGGAAGGTAGATTGCTTGAGCTCAGGAGTTTGAGACCAGCTTGAACAAGAGCAAGACTCCATCTCTACTACAAATAGAAAAACTTGTCAGGCATTGTGGCAAGCACCTGTAGTCCCAGCTACTTAAGAGGCTGAGGCAAGAAGATAACTTGAGCCTAAGAGTTGGAGGTTGCTGTGAGCTATGATCCCATGGCACTCTACCCAGGGTAGACTCTGTCTTGAAAAAAAGAAAAGATACCAGGTGCAACCACAGAAAAAGTGATGTGTTTGAGATAATTCTTATGTTAATTCACTTTAGTCATTCCATAATGTATACATATTTCAAAACATCATATGCATTAAAATATATACAGTTTCCATTTGTCAATTAAAAACAATAATAACAAAATTTTAAAAGACAGAGTACAAAGTGCTACAAGAGTGCAAAAATGCAAGTGATTGTATTTCCGATGGTTGGGGCATGTAGAGAAGACAGCATTGATAGTGGGCCATGAAGAGTGGAAGAAGTGTGTATGTGGAAAATATAGATAAAGGGATTCTGGTGAGAGACCAAATAAGTAAATCCTGAGACACAAGAAAGTGCACGGGAAAGGGAATTCCAGGTTAAAAGACCAGGCAAGCAAATCCAGAGGGGCAGGCACCTGAGTCCATTCAACCAATCACTAATGTTTTCTGATTTTTAAAGATTGATAATAATTTATAACTTTCCTAGGGGACTCCTTTGAAAACTATTGGCAAAATAAAATGAGTAACTAAACTGAATAACAGGTAAGCAGGCAAGCAGACAGACAGAATGACAGACAGGTAAGAGAGAGAGAAAGAAATGAGGTACTTCTGTAGCAGGTGGTCTCTGGTGGCAGCTGCAAGCTACATGATTGACCCAAATGGCTGACCACACTGATTTCATGCAGTGGGGCTGACTCCCTGTCCTAATCCAATTTGTGATGCTAGAACAAAGTTCCTGAGATTGGGTATATAAAGATCAGAAATGTAATCCTCACAGTTCCAGTGACTGGGAAGTCCAAGTTCAAGTATCTGGTGAGGACCTTCTTGTTGGATCCTCACATGGCAAAAGGCAGAAGGGGCAAGAGATCTCACTCCTGCAAGCCCTTTATCGGCATTAATCCCACCCTCATGACCCAAACAGCTACCAAAAGGCCCCATCTCCCAACACTGTTGCTTTAGAGATCAAGTTTCCAGCACATGAACTCTGGTGAACACATGTAGACCACAGAACTTCCTATAAATGAAAGGATTCATTTTAAACTACCAGGGGTTCTCAGCCTATTTCACACTGAAAATAATCCTATTTCTTGGCAACCCAGATAAGGAAGATTGAGGTCCAGAAATGACCTGGTCTTACCCAGGAGCTCTGGCCACCCCAAGAGCTGAGAAGATCGATATCTCACCATACCTGAAAGCTGGTTTAAATCACAATAGATCCCAGCCTCAGTGCTACACTGAAATTCCCTGGAGAATTATTACAGGATTACTGATGCCGAGGTCTCTCACGCAGAATTTTTTGAATATTTGCATCCCAATTTTTGAATACATTGCTCTACAACCTGATTATCACAAACTCTCTAACACTGACTCATAGGGAATGAAGTCTTGGAGGCTTCATTGCTCAGAGTTCACTGTCACAATTGGAGTTTCTACCTTGTAATGGTATTTAACCATTTCTCTACAGGGGAACAGGAAGAAATTTGTGAAGGGGCAGGGAAAAGCGGGCTCTCCTGTCTGTATTATGCTAAACTTCCGACTATGTAGAAGTATCTGGCTGAGTTATTTGTTTTTTTTTTATTAATGTTTGATTTTATTTAGACTCCTAGGGCAAAACTCTTTATTTCTGCCCTTCTGAATAGGAAAAGACATGTTTGTTATTACACATTTAGAAATTTGAGCATAAATAATTCAAGCTGAGAGTTCTTACTTACCTCCAAATCGGTCTTTGCCTGTGACAAAAGACAGGCAAAAAATTACTCCCTTTGACATACAGTTGTCACAGAGTCTACAGTGGACATTTCAATAGAAGAGTAGGCAATAACTTGAAGCTTATGGGAACTTTCCTATCACAAGTTATTCTCGTTAGTTCATCAGTAAAATCATATCAACAGTTAAGAAATGTTTTCTAGAGCTTTAAGATGACGCTGTCATACAAAGCAGATGCCAACCTCGCTGAACTGCACGTTATATGGAATAAGTCCTTTAAATCTAGAATGAGAGTGGGAATTACTGTACTTTTTCAATGAGAATGGTTTCAGAATAACGTTACACAGTTACCTTACAGAGCACTTGATAAGTGTTAGAGGGACATACAAATCTGATTTCCTTATTGATGGAATTCTTATCTTGTGAGATTTGGGCCTGCCCCCAAACCTCAGTTTGCCTCAGTTTGGGAAATTTTTTTTTCCTTCTCTGCCTGAAATGATTATAGAATAAATTTTTGTGGAAATTTAAAAAACTTTATCTAAAACATTTGGGGGGCATTGTAAAGCCCTACGCAGAAGTATATGAAGATACATGAATGCTTTACAAGTTTCAGTGGTTTAATGCCCTCATTATTACTGTTTTTGCTTGTCTTAAAATTTTTTTTAAGTTTATACATAGTTAACAAAGACTTACTTTTTAAGGTACATGAAGGGCTGTAAGCTAATTGTGGCATCCATTAAGAAGGACGTAAGATTTGGTATGTTTTGCCTATTCTCATTTGTATTCAGCTTTCTACTCTGGGTTTTGTACCGGAGTGTTTTTTCTTTACAAATACCCTCATAATCACCACTCTGAAGCCTGCTGACTATACCTCTTGAACATATTTATATTATTCTGCACATTATGGAAAAAAGATAAATTTTATAAATGCATGCCTTGCTAACTGTAGATGTTTATTATCTATTTTTATAACCACCTGTGGTCTGTCATTTATTTTTATTCACATTTTTTATTAATTAGGGTAATAGGAGAGACACAGACGAGAAGCTTAATTTGCACTCTCTCAGACAATTTGTGAATGTAAAAACTACACTGTTGCCTTGCTATAATCCACCCTCCTATAATGTGGGACAAATATCTGTTCTGCAATCCACTCTAGGAGATAGAGTTGAGCTAAATTCCTGGTTTTTCACTGAACTATTAACCATGGCCCAGCTCCATGGCTTCAATCTAAGGAGGGTGTCATAGTGAAGTACCAGTGTACAAAGGGAACCTCAGTTTTTTCACAATTTCTTATATGCTAGCCTCTTACTTGTGTACTGTATTTGTTTATAAACTGTGGGTAGATAAATAACTTAAAAGCTTGGCTTAATAAATATTTATTTTCCCCCAAATACTTTATTGTGAGCCGTAAATATGCTAACACATATAAAGCACTGAGCACAGGGGTTGACGACTACAAGGTACCAGTAAATAGTGGCCATGATTGAATTTGTAGCTGTTGTCCAAGTGCACTGTTCCCTCTTGCCCCATGGACCACGTCAGTCCTGCTTTCTGTGCTGCTGTGCAGACTTTTTTTTTTTTTGCATGCACATTCTTTTTTTATTCTTAATGATTCTTTTTTTCATTATTAAATCTTGGCTGTGTACTTGTGTCACCTTCCCCTAAAAAGAAATGCTTTCTAGGGTCAGATCAGCCACCATCCAATTGCAAATTCTCCACAGCTGCTTCGGGGATGTCCAAATCAGGACAGAAAGAATCAGAGACAAAGTCTCAGAGCTGGATGATTTGGAGACTTAGGAAAACAAGGCAGGGAAGGATGTGAGCCACGAGGGAGAAGCATGAAGTACATTCAAAAAAGAGTTCACCATAATCCTCCAGCCTGGCTGGACCTAGTTCCTAAATGGATGTTGACAATTCTTGATTCCAAGTATGAGCACGCATCAGGCAACAGACTGGCAGCTCTGTGGCCCAGTGGCAGCATTCACTGTGCAGAACCAAGCATAAGCATCACCGGCAGGTGTTTGTCCCTTGCAGACATTGACTCTGACCGTCAGACCCCACAGCTCTGCCTTCCTCATCATGAGGAGACTCCTTGCTCTTCGAGGTAGCCACTGTGCCTCCAGCACAAAGTGCTGCCCCATGGGGCGATTGCTCATCTGCCCGACATTCACACCTCTGATGTGCCTGCCAAGCAGGTATTGTTCAATCCCTCCCCTGAGCTCCAGCTCTTAGCTAGTGCTTTCTCCCTGCGTGGTCATGCTAGTCTTCCCAGTTCTGCATTGTTTCATACACTGGATTTGCCTGGGTCACATGAACTACAAAAGCTTGGGTACTTTTCACCACTTTCAGGGCCTTTACCCGAGACAGGAGCTGCCCCCAAGCTCACTCATCCCCCATGTCAGCAGCCAGATGCTCAGACACCGGGGTTAGCAGGAATTGGCTCCCCCAAGGCAGAACCAGCACACAGTGAGCCAGAGGGAAATGCAGCTGTGCGGGCAAACAGGTCTAAAGTGAAAGTCTCCCTCGGTGGGAAAAGCGAACAGCCCCTGGATCCCATCCAGCCCAGAAGCACAAGGCCCACTACATTATCCAAACTCACTGTGAACACCTGACTATGGTCACAGCTGGGGACCCTACCAGCCTCCCACTCCGTCCAGTAGGACCTCATGCCATGGCCAGATTGCAGGTGAGGTCTGAGATGTTGGTGACGTACCTACAACTAACAGTCTGTGATTGTTTATTGTTTTATATGAAACTAGGGGAAAAATAGCAATGCAGTTTGGCTTCTATTGGAAGCTAAAAGCCAACACAACACAGAGCAAAGAGTGTGGTCTTTTGAGTCTTGAGATAGGGAATCAAATTCTGGCCTTAAAGCATGAACTTATCACTGACCCACTCTGGGCCTCTGTTCAGTGCTCACTTAGGAAGTTCATGGTGGGTCTGAGCATGGCCACAAGAACTTGGGCTTTGGAAGCAGGCAGCCTTGCATTCAATAGATAGAACTTACACTAAGTCCAGACCAGCAATCCTTCCCTATCTGACACAATTTCCCCCACCTCTCTGATCCCACATGCCTGGACCTCTTAAAATATCCTCAAAGGCCCTGGCCAACCAGCATATCGGCAAGGGAGAGGCAGACTGGTAGGGAAGAAACTCCCACAGAAAAGTGATCTCTCTGGCCCAGAGCTTTTGGTCTTCCACCTGCCAAAACAGCCCCATCTAATCTTTTGCAGGAGCAGAAGACAACTTCAGAGCAAGTGCATATATGTCAGCCTCTGGCCAAAATCTACAAGCACAGACAACACACTGCTTCTCCGTATTGGGTCCCAGGGAGCCCTGCCATGTATGACTCAGAGCCCCTCCACTCCGCCAGAAGGTTCCAATTTTCCCAGATGAATCTCAGCCAGCTGTGTACTGTTAGCAGATGAATAGCACCACGTATCTCTCCTTTCTGTCACCTGACATAGGAAAGGGATCATGCCATTTTGGGCAATGTTGTAGGTTACTGACAGCAAATGGAGTTAGCAGCTCTGGGGAAACTCAGAGGCTTGGGAGGCAAGGGGGCCTCTGCTGTCTGTCACTCGTGTTGTAAGCTGTTGGTAATGCATTTGCAGCCAGAATCTCTGGTTTAGATCCCGGCTTAGTCATTTTCTAGGTATATCTTGGGCAAGTCATTGAAACTCTAGACTTCTTGTCTGTAAGGTGTGGTTTTATCATTAATTTTGCCACTAGCTCAACTTTAAAAACACAGCGCTTGGAGTAATTTGATCCAGTAGGAAGCCAGTCTGGAGGGGGTGGGGGGGCCGACATGCTGCAGCACAGAGCACATGGGCTTCTGAACCAGAAGATAACACGAAGCTCTAACCACTCTGAGCTTCAATTTTCTCCTCTATCAGATGGGTAACAGGGAGTTACGGTGGTGAATCAGGCAGGCATGGAGTCTCAGACAGTACTTGTACTTAGAGGTGTGGCCTTAAGTCACCCTCAGGGAGGCTTAGTTTCCTTCAGAGAAAATAATATTATAATCTGTTAGTATTTTTGTATGTAACTATGATTTTTAATGGTCTAATAGATGCATGTAAAGAATCTTCTAGACAGATACCTAACACATGGGATATAATAAATGATAGCTACTACTATCATCATTATATATAAATATGCCTTGCAATTGTGTGAAAGGCTATATACATATCAGTTATTAGTAATTTCTTTTTTTCCCCCACAATGCCTAAGGATGCAAACACAGTGACTTGACCTTAGGAAAGTAAATAAATTATTTTATGCTCAGAACATAATAATTCAAATAAGCATATCTGAATAGTCAAGAGCCTGAGAAAGGAGTCTGGCTTCTTGGGCTAATCCCAGCTGTGTGACCTCAGACAAGTCACTTAACCTCTCTGTGCCTCAGCTCTGTTATCTCTAAAATGAGATGATAATTACAGCTATCTCATTATGAGAATTAAGTAACTTTAATAAATGGAACCATGAGAAGTCCTTAGAAAGTGTCTGACTCTTAGTAAATGCTCAGTAATGCTGACTAATTCATTTCTGTGTGCCAAGGGCTATGCCAGCCCAATTCTTCACACGTCTTCACAGATCGCTTCCCCAGCCTAATTTTTCTCCTGAAGAGCTCACAAACTAGAAAGAAAATAGACACTAAATAACCAGCTTTGGGGCCACCCCAAGTTGCACAGATTTGGAAAAACCTCCCCTTTCTCAAGACACTTCACTACCATCTGCCAAAAGCTTTCAGAGTAAGTATTCAATAATTACTCACGTGGGTGATGCCCTGCCAGGCTTGTGCAGTGCACAGCCCTCACAGGCCCATATGGGAACCCGTACAACTGCACATAAAGCGTGCGTGCATGTGTGCGTGTGTATAAGCACACATTTTATTAGTAACAGGATGAAGAACCGAGGGAAAGGGGAAGTGCTGGGAAAGAACGAGGGAGGCTTTGTGGAGAAGGTGACAGTTAAATTGGGACCTGAGGGATTAGTAGAAAGTTTCCAGGTGGAATTGAGGGATAGAAGGGGAGAGTGAAAAGAGAAATCCAAACAGAGAAAATGAAGTAGGCTAAGTTCAAAATCATAGGCTCATCTACAGAGGAGAGAGGAGCCCGAACAGAGGAGGAGATAGGCGGGCCTCTACAGGAGGGTAGGAGAGCACGAAAGAATTTGTATTGGGGGCATTATCTCTCTGAATGTGGGCGCCAATTCCCACCTGCCACAGAATCTCCTGGAATATGTGTTAAAATGCAGAGTCCTCAAGCCTCACTCCAGACCTCCTGGAGAGAAAGTACGATAATACACGTTTTAATAAGCATCTCAAATTCTTATTCACAATAAAGTTTGAGAACCACTAGTGCAGGGAGCAGAGCGCCATCCCAAGTTCTGAAATGGAAGAAGACCCCATGCTAAGTTAGTTTACCTAGAGCTTTCCTCCCAGCGGACAGAAGGGAAGATTTACATGACAGGAGTTGACTCAAGTGAGATCAAAGAGTCCTTCTTGTCATCATGGGAACAATGTGGGCACAGCAGGCCCCCCAGAGTTTAGAAAGAAGTGACCAACTTCAGAAGGTAGGAAAGAGAAATGGAAGCAGAGAGAACAACCTACTCATCAAAGCCAGAAGAGCTAAGTCAACCATTATGTATACTTCACACCCAGGAGAACGCACAGTGGTTAAAAAGAATGAAATGGATATGTCTTTCTGTGTGTGTGTGTATGTGTGTGTATCCAGGAAATAGTGACTGAAAAAGCAAGTGGCCAAATAAAATACATGTATACTTTCCCTTTTTGTAAAATAAACACACATATAAACCCACAAAGTGATGTCCATAACCCCAACAGGTACACATACTTGTATATAAATACATATACATAAAGAATGTATTCAGGTACTACTGGATAATTAAATATTGATTTTGAGACAAGATCATCGATTAAAAAGGAGCTGGCTCTAAAAACAAACTTAGCCCTCTTCCCAATTTTGCTCCCAAGGAGGCAGTGACCAAGCACGCACCTGTGTCTCCATTTAACCAAGTCAGAGGTGGAGGCTGGAAGGGACTAAACCAAGGCTTTCTGCCTCCCAAGAAACCAGAGCCAAGCCAAAGCTACTGAGGTGAATAAATGCACAACATAGAAGACTTGGAAGTGTATCATCCCATTCTACGTGAGATTTTCTTCGTAACTAGCATGAACTAGTCCTCAGTTACTGAGGTTTGGTTGTTGCTGAGCAACCTAGCAGGAAGGATTTTCATTGCACCAAAGGCTTTATGGCTTTAGAAAAAGCCATGCCCGACCACTCCACGGAGATAATAAAGAACAAAAAGCCCAAGTGTGCATTTTTTTCCTCATATGTTTTAAGTTCTCTGTCTAGTATCAAGGAACTGGAAAGCTATTCTGCAAGGAATAGTTCATAGAAGCAGGGCTTCCACGGGGATTTGCACCAAGGGATATAGCAGCATAAATAGTGAGGTAACACTTAATTTTCTCAGTGCAGCCATTGTTAATTCATGCAAGACCCCTCACGAATGCCTGGAGTCAACCAAGGAAAACCTGTTGAAGTCACACACAAGAAACTACCCAGAAATCAAATTTTGTTGTTAAATTGAATTAAGTGTTTTATGTGTCACATTTTGAAAAATAAACTGCATGACACATTTACCAGACCAAGAGCTGCAGAAATACTTAAGGTTTTGCCCTCTCCCAGTTGAAACGAATGCATGCCTCCATTCTAAAGCAGTGTGTTTCCTATTTCCAGAGATCACAGAATGAATAATTTAAGACGAATATGGGCTATTATAAATTGGGTCAAGTAACTGTTCTCTGGCCAGTAATACCCAAGGCACAGTGGTAATGCCCAGTAAGTCCCCAAAGGGGACACATTACTTGGTAAATTCTGCTGTCTGTAGTGACTCAGCATGCCATTTACTGCCCTTAGAATTGTCAGCATTGTTCCGTTCCTTCCTTATTCCTCTGCACATTACTTACAGCAAAACTGAGCAAAATAAACTTTAACCAAGAAGACATTTTGTGTCTTTCATTTTACGTTCTCTTAGTCTGTACTTAATATAGGTTTTATAAATAAATATAAAGCTTCCGAGTACATACGAAATACATTTTACCAGTTGGTGCACTAGCGATCAAAATAGGCAACAAGGGGAATTTAAATTTTCAGGGCTAACGTCGAGCTACAGAACAGTTAAGTTCTTTTAAAGCATGATCCACTTACCTGACGAGACTGTGGATTTTGCATTAGTGAAAGTCTAGATTCTCTGGGTTCTGCTCCTTCAATTGGCTTCATCTCAGGCTCTCAAGAGAACCATTGGGAACATCTACAGCTACATGAAAACTCACTGAAATGTGGGAGAAACAGATGACTATCTCTTTCCATAGCCAAAGGTTTGAGTTTTATCTATCACGTCTACCTAATACCTTCACAGTAACGTGTGTTAGTGTGTGAGTAACAGGGCACTATAGTCTAGTCACATTGACATGCAAAAGGGACCGTCACACCTGCAAAAGTAGCTAACACACCTTTCTCTAAAACCAAGTTTCTGTTTTCTTTTCTTTTTGACTATGTCGCCCTGGGTAGAGGGCCATGGCGTCACAGCAACCTCCAACTCTTGGGCTTAAGTGATTCTCTTGCCTCAGCCTCCCAAATAGCCGGGACTACAGGCATGTTCCACAACACCCCGCTATTTTTTTGTTGTTGTTGTTGTCATTGTTGTTCAGGAGGCCCAGGCTGTGTTCGAACCTGCCAGCCCCCGTGTATGTGGCTGGCCCCTTAAGCACTGAGCTACAGGCACTAAACCCAAGTTTCTGTTTTCATTGGAAAGAGCTACAAAAGCCAAATTATTCACCATAGGCAACCTGAAAGGACTTTGCTTTAATGAACCAACTCCTGTGTGAGTATAGTGTGAGGTCGAAGAAGAAAGAAAAGGATTAGATCTAGTCTTTCAAGGGGAAGATTTAAAGCAAAATCAGAGTAAGACAGAGGCTATCAGATCAGAGAAAGCCCACTTATGGGCAGAGATACGCTATTTCCACACATCAGGGTAGTAAAGATCTGTTCAAATATTAACACTCATTCTACAAGTAGTAATGTAAAATAGTAAACCTTTTGCAAACCCCAAAGTAACAGTATATATTGAAAATTTTGGAAAGGTTCATATCACTTAACCTGTCACCTATTCCTAGGACTCTTTTAAAGAAATAATCAGAGAAATAGGCATGTGAGCAAGGATGTTTATCTCCATGTTATTCATACTACCCAAATATGTAAGCATCTTAAATATTCAAGAATTATGGTCTACCGAAAGGCTAAATACTATGCAGCCATTACAGATTATGTTTGCAAGTAACATTTTATAAAATTAGAAAATAGTCATCACATATTCAATGAAAATGAGGATACATAACTGCAAATGAAAGTGATTCAAAATTTGCAAGTAAAATGAACAGAAATAAAATTTTTTAAAAACTTGATAATACCTGAAGATTATATGTTTATAGGTGATTTCTGCATTTGTCTCTATTTTTCATAATTCTAGTAATGAGCAAGACAGTAGCTAGAGTTTATGAAGCTGTATGGTTTTACATTTTCCCAATTCATCTTCAGCAATCCTAGTGGTGGTGACTATTACAATACTCATTATACACATACAAGAAATTAGTGGCCAGGCCAGGAGGCAGCTCACATCTGCAGTCCTAGCTCTCTGGGGAGCCAATGCAGGTAGATCACTTGAGCTCAGGAATTCTAGACCAGCCTGAGCAAGAATGAGACCTCTTCTCTATTAAAAAAACATATATGCTAGTCAGGCATTGTGATAGTCACCTGTAGACCCAGCTACTCAGGAGGCTAGGCAAGGGGATCTCTTGAGCCCAAGAGTTTGAGATTGCTATGAGTAATCTACCAAGGGAGACAAAGTAAGACTCTGTCTCAAAAAAAAAGGAGAAATTGGTAACATTTCATATCACACAGCTAATATTTGACTAGAGCAGAATATGAACTTTGGCCTCTCTTTCTAATACAGTAGAACTTCCATAGTTGACCACCTCCCCACAGTGACCAATAAGTTGACCTAATTTGCATAGACCAGACGTGCTCCATATATACATATCAGCACAGTTGGCTTAGTTCCTTATGTTGACCACCTCCGTATGTCAGGTTGTTACAGTTCTTTGGGAGGTCAATTTACAAAGTTTCTACAGTGTCTTTATAACCAGAGCAACTCAGAAGTGTTTTCGATAACTATTTGATATGAACTGTTTAACATTGTTTGGGCTATTTATGAATGGGTAGGTCAGAGTGAAAATGTATATTTTTTTACACTACATCAAACAGCCTGGGTTAGGACAAACGATGGTAATTAGCCAGACAACAAAAAACAAGGCTGGATAAAAATGTTTCAGGTAGGATTTGTAATGACTGGGTCAGTACCAAAGCCTCAAGGAAAACTGTGCAACATTTAACAGACTTGAAGATGTTGTGGTGCAAACCTACCAGTCAGGAGGTTCATGAGATTTTTCTGGTAGAAAAGATATGGGTGGAAATAATCTCTTCCACCCATTAGGAGTAGAGACATTAAAAAAAGCTTTTACTGTGAAGTATCAGAAACATGGGCCCTGTATTTAAGCCCTAGCTCCCTGCATCTCTCTTAGCAGCTAAGTGTCCACAGGAAAACTAGTTATCCTCTCTGTACATTAATTTTTCCATTTGCAGAAAAGGAATAACCACCCTTGTCTTAGCTGTTTGGGCTGCTCTCACAAAATCAGGTAGCTTATTAAAAAGGAAACATATTTCTCACCATTGTGGAGCCTGGAAAGACCAAGATCAGGCATGGGTAGATCTGGTATCTGTCAGGGCTCATTTCGTGATTTATAGACAGCAGCTTCTTGCTGAGTCCTCACTTGGAAGGAAGAAGCAAGTTCCCCTTATCTCTTTCATGGGGGCACTAATCCCATTTATGACCTAATTGCCTCCCAAAAGTCCCCAATTCTTAATACCATCGTTTTGGGAGTAAAGATTCCAACCTATGAATTTGGTGGGATACACAACCATTTAGACTTCACAGAGTTTTCTGAGATTTGAATGAGATAATCTTTGTAATGCATTTAGCATCGTACCTGACACATAAGATATCAACTAATTTTAGCTATGACAACCATTCTCCTTAATGTTCTAGTTGTAAGGCTGTATAATCACTCTACTTTTGGTTACATTATTTCACCTTTCTTTTAAGGTATGATGTGATGATCATGGAAATGCCCTGATTTGTAGCGCTTGAAGATTTCTATGGTGTACATATTCCTACAGTGACTGATTTCAAGCTACTGAAGATTTAACAACTGATTCTCAAAATTCCAGAATATTGAATAAATCAGCTCACACAAGATGGTGCAATCCTACTCCAATTGCCTCTGGAAATACCATCTTACTTCCTCTGCCAAGGTTTTCCCCTACCAAATGTTCACGACCAATACTTGCCACATACTTTGATGGCCATGATTAAAATAAAATATAGGCCCCTGGTTCCAAAATTGTTAAGAATTTTAAGGTGGTGACTGGGAGCATTAAACCAAATTCAGGCCCACTTTGAGCTTGAGAACTATGCAGTTCCCCAGCTAACACACTCATGAAGGTGACCTTGTTGGTGACTTTTCTAATATGCTAGGTCAGCTGTCTCCAAATTACTAAGTTCTTTTAAGTGCCTATGGATAGTTCTAAGAGATTCAACTTCTGTATCTCAATTTCTACTTTTCTTTTTTTTTTTTTTTTTTTTGTAGAGACAGAGTCTCACTTTATCCCCCTCAGTAGAGTGCCATGGTGTCACACAGCTCACAGCAACCTCCAACTCCTGGGCTCAGGTGATTCTTTTGCCTCAGCCTCCCAAGTAGCTGGGACTACAGGCACCCGCCACAATGCCCAGCTATTTTCTTGTTGCAATTTGGCCGGGGCCAGATCTGAACCTGCCACCCTTAGTATATGGGGCCAGCCCCTACCCACTGAGCCACAGGCGCTGCCCAATTTCCACTTTTCTAACATTAATTTGCCAGAGACAGCTCCTGTGGTAGTCGAAGTCATCCTTTCTCAACCTCTTTTTCACAATCATTTTTCTCATTTCAAAACAAGGGCTCACCTCTTACCCATCCAGAATTTTACCAAAGTGTTTAACCCAAAGGTGTTAAAACAAAGGAACAATTAGACAATTATCTTAACTAAGGTGCCATAAATACATGTACATACTTAGAGTCAACTCATTAAAAGACATAGTTCTAAAGAATATTTGCTTTCTTTGTTTCATAAAGTTTTGAAATGCATCAAATTATTTCTATGGTTTTGATTTAACTGCAAAGTTAAAGATACAAGAAAAAGATACAAGTTCTAAGAGG
>CAUYQV010087287.1:0-55525 GCA_963574575.1 Galagoides demidoff | reverse complement strand
CTACAGTGAATCACTTACCCAATAGAACCTCAATTTCCATGTCTATAAAATGAGGATGCAATATACCTTGCAATATCATTCAAAGAAATAGAAATAGCATATTTGGCTCGGCGCCTGTGGCTCAATCGGCTAAGGCGCCAGACACGTACACCTAAGGTGGCGTGTTCGAATCCCCAGCCCAGGCCCGCCAAACAACAATGATGGCTGCAACCAAAAAATGGCCGGGCGTTGTGGTGGGCGCCTGTGGTCCCAGCTACTTGGGAGGTGGAGGCAGGAGACTTGCTTAAGCCCAGGAGTTGGAGGTTGCTATGAGCTGTCATGCCATGGCACTCTACCCAGGGGGATAGCTTGAGGCTCCGTCTCAAAAAAAAAAAAAAAAAGAAAGAAAGAAATAGCATATTTAAAGTGCACAGCACTATGCCGTCACACAGTATTACTTGATAAACAGCTATTGTAATCAGTTCTTAACAACCTCTTAAGATAGGGATTGTTCCCCCCATTTTATCAACACATCATTCTCCTATTATGCCAGCTATGCCAGAGAGGTTAAATAACTTAAACAGAAGTAGAGTCAGGGTGAGGCTTTAGCGCCAATCTGTTCCTTTTTTTTTTTTTTCATTTTTTGGCTGAGACTGGGTTTGAACCTGCCACCTCTAACATACAGTGCTGGCGCCCTACTCCTTTGAGCCACAGGCGCTGCCCCAATCTGTTCTTAACTACTGTCAAGGCTTCATGAAAGAATCAGTTAGGACGCAGATTAAGAGTACAGACTGCAAGAGGTGAGGCTCACCACAGGTGCAGGAGAGCCCTGAACAACTTTTGCAGTGGTCTTTTATTGAGGGATTAAACAAAAGGTGGCAAGAGGGTACGTATTCAATGTCCACACTCAAAAGAGACTATGTGTGTTTTCTCCACTACTCCTTCAAGGACCTGCCATAAAATGTTTAATGTTTAACATGAGCCTTACTACTGCAGGACCGATCTTTGCTCCCGGGATTACTGAGTTACTTGGCGGCTTGCCTCCAAGACGCAAGAGATCTTAAGGCTTGCCAGGAGAATGTCTAATTCTCAGCGTTCCTCAGATGAATTCTGAGATTGGTGACTGCTATTGTAAGCATGATGTTCAATCCCCTACAACTATATTTGGAGCACAACAAGAAAATAAAGGCAGAATAGCACCTTAGTGGATCCCATAAATGGCATCTCTGGTACAAGGAGTTTTAAAGGAACACTTGGCCAGCAGAATATTATGTGGTGCCAGGATGTACCACAAAGTCAAGACCTCTGCCTGAATGAGGCTAGGAGATCTGGCTAGCTGTAACTGCCATCACTCAGGTAAGACTGAGAGCAAGAAGGGTGAAGAAGGTAGGACATGGTTAGGAGTCATTGAGAAAAGCCTTTTACAGGGCGTTCCAAAGGAGTATATGTATCCACCAAACACCAATGAAGGAGTCTAGTTCAGATTGTATTTCAAAAATATTTTGATTTTTATGCTGAGAAAGATATTTTCCTTCAAAAGATTTGTCCAGAGGTGGCAATACCCTAGCCACCAAACTGCATTATTTGAGTATATAGTTCAGGAATCTGTTCTTAGGGGAAGAGGACTGACACCCGAGAGAAAATCATAGTGTTCAGTCCCAGGAGACTGAGCTCCAGGCAGAAATAAAGAGCAGGAATCCTGGTCTGGTAAAAATCCAAAACTTTGGACAGAGCCAACATGAGGGAAGGAGAGAGATGAAAAGAGAAGCAAGAATGCACAGGCTCACAGGGAACGGATGCTCCTGAGGCTTGGTCCTAACGGGCTCCTTGGTAGCAAAGATATTAGGGGAGCGACACAAAGGCCCAGCAGTCCTGACGAGATCACCTGCTTGCCCTAGAGCCTTAAGTCCAAGCCCCATCAGATGGAGGGACAAAGGCACATAGTATATTTCCTGACTTAGTCAGGTTGCTTCAGAAACAGGCAGGAACTTGAGCTTCTCAGAAGACTTTACTGAGCGCCTTCAGAGGTGTTGCAGAACATAAGCGTAGGGAAAGCGAGGCTTAAATTGGACCCCCAGGGATTCAACATAGGTGGAGATACTAAGAAATGGACTGTCCTGCGAAGACTTGGACTCTGCAATCATGACTGATCCAGTGTTAAGTAGACAGATGATCTCAGAAAGGTCTTAGAGCCTCAGACTGTTGACGGGATGACATGGCCTATCAGCTTCCCTGCAGTGCAGCATCCTGACCTGCAGAGGTTAGGAAAGGTGTGCAAGGCAGAAAATGTCAGAGTTCAAAGTCAAGCTAAGGGAGAGCTCAAGCATAGAAATCTGTCCTGAGTACTGCAGATTTGGGTATTATAATTTTCAGAATAATAGTAGAAATCTGTTGAAGCAGGAATGTAGAGAATCTTGTATTGGCCTATTGTGGTGATGACTCCAAAGTATTTACCTGACTTTAAAATTCATCCATTCTCTGAAGCAGTGATTTCCAACCAGTGTCCGCAGCATACTTGGTGTGCCATGAGAGGATTTCGGTGCACCAGAAAAATTTTAAAGATCATTAATTAAGTTAATTTTGAAAGAAGTTCCACAAACCCTAGTAAGTATACTCTTTTTTTTCCTTCTCCCTCTTTTTTTTTTTTTTGATCAACATAATTTAAGTGTGCTGTGAAAATTTAACTATAGGTTGAACTGTGCTGTGAGATAAAAAAGGTTGAAAAACACTGCTTTAAAGCCAGAGACAGCTACAGAGGATCAGGAGGTGGGTGTTTATGCCAGGGGGTGTCAGATCACACATCTCTGTGTACTGGAGTGGTGGTGGAGCCGAATGTTTTTCCGTAAGTGTGCACTAAGAGAATGGAAGCAGTGGAGAGAAGTGAAATGAGGATATTTCTCATCCGTATCATGGCCTCCCCCACACCCCCAGCCCGCTACTCATCTTCCCAAGGTGGACTATTGTTATCCAGGGCCTCGACATACCATCCCACCCAGGAAATTATCCCTCACTTTCCCTTAAACTGATTTCTGGATCTTTTTGGCATAGCCCAATCAGATAAACATATAGAGAGTTATTCTACCTCATATGTGATCCTTTTGTTTCTGAAACAATGAAGGAGTTTAGTTCAGATTATATTTCAAAAATATTTTAATTTTTATGCTGAGAAAGACATTGTCCTTCAAAAGGTTTGTCCAGAGGTGGCAATACCCTAGGCACCAAACTGAATTATTTGAGTATATAAGTCAGGAAATCATATATTCTCATTTTCCCTGCTGTAGTTCTAGAATGAATCACTTCTCCAAGGACCCCTGGTGTCTTTTAGTGGAGAATGATATTGGAAGTCATCATGTGGACATTAGGTCTGCTAATTGTTGCTAAGGTTTTGCTGTTCCCAGGCCCTCGCAGCAAACAGATCGAGAAAGGTATAAAGTCATGCCTCACCTCAAAACGGGGAAATCTTCTGAGAACTGTGTCTGAGAAATACATTGTCAGGCTGTTTCATCATTGTGCAAGCCTCAGAGTACACCTACACAAACCTCCATGGTAAAGCCTACTACACACCCCGGCTACGTAGTACATTCTATTGCTCCTAAGATATAATCTGTACCAGCATGTTATTATAATAAATATTATAGGCACTTGCAACATAATTTGTGTATCTAAACACACATAAACATAAAAAGGTACAGTAAAAATGCCATACTACAATCTTATGGGATCACCATGGTAAATGTGATCTACCATGAAACAAAATGTCACCATGTGGTACATGATTGTATATGAGTGTCCGTGTGTATATGCACCACAATTTACGTCTATTATGTATTGAAAACTTTAGAATTAATTTTAGCTTTACTAATTTTTATATTAACTCTCTTTGGATGTCTGGGTCATCTTATCTTTAGCGTAATTATTTATCTGGAAAAGCACCTGTCCGCATCTCCCCCCTTCCATAAATGCCTACGTCAGTTCACCTAGGCTTTGACCCCCAGCCCTAGGACAGGATGCACCTCATGGTCTGTAACCGCCCCTTCCTCTCTCAAATTCAGATTCCTCCAGGAATTTATACTTATTCAAGTATAAATAAAAGAAACAAGTCTATAACTTTGAGTATCTGTGAGTTACATTTTATTTTTCAGCATTTTAGGAAAATTTGATGTAAGTAGTTCTCTATTTAGTTTCTATAAAAATAAAGAACCAAACTCTCTGTGATACATGTTCATTTACAGTGGCCTAGTGTTGTCTGGACCACAAATAGCAGATTGGGGGTCAAATTCTGCCAGTGGCTTGATATTATACAGTCCAACATACTAACTGTATATACAGTATGCACATAGTAAATACAGTTAGTATACAGAAAGCTAAGAATGGATTTTACATTTTTAAAACAGTTGTAAAAAAAAAAAAAAAAAAGGATGTGACAGAGACCATATGGGAGCCGGAAAAACTCAAGTATTTACTATCTGGCTCTTTGCACAAAAAAATTGCCAACCCTGGTCTGGGGTATCTGACTGTTCTGCCAACTTGGCTAACTCATTTACCAGGAGATAGTGACATAAAATGGAATAAGTTTCTGAACTGTTTTAAGCCTCAAAGACTCTTAATAAGTTTCAAGTAACCACTGAAATTGCCATCTTATCAAAACCAGCAATAATGTATAACTTGTAAAATCATCAGTGAAAACAGGATAGTGCTAAGAAGAAAATTTAAGTCATTCCGCTCCTTATCTTAGGATTAAACATGCCAAGCTCCATTTGCTCCTTATTTGCATGGTCATTAGTAGAAGGCTGGTCTCTAATACTATTTATTTCAATCAACATCTTCTTATGTAAACTCCTAATGCTTGATTATGTGAGTTTGTACAACTACAGAATTAATTGAGTATAACCCCAATTCAAATTTAACATTAAGTCCATTTTGAACTGAAATATGATTAATTACAAGAATTGCATGACCCTGGAAGTAGAGTATTTCAACAGAAAAGAGTCATTGTTTCTGAGTTAGATGCCAGATATTAACAGAGTGGGAGGTCAACTTGCCACTTGTGGACTAATAATAGCATCTGTTTATTAATAAAACTTGCATATTGGGTTTACTGCTTTGAATTTCAAATCCATAGGCCCGATTTCTTAGAGGCAACCTTGTAGTTTCCAGGTAACAATAAGTAAAACCCATTTATATGACAAGAAAAAAGGGAATATGCTGAAACCCTTCCAAAGCCCCGCTCTCAAAGGCGCACCTCGCAGTTCCCTTTCTTCACCACACAAGAGAAAGAAAGACCACGCACAGCACTGCTCACCAATTGAAGTGCATCAATGCTGTTTTCCACATTTCCTGATTTCTGTCTTAAAAAAAAATTCTTTGTTGAAGAAAAGTTTTAAATAGCTGCAGTCTGTTTTCTTTAATTTCCTTTCTCACCCAAGCAGTGGTGTCCCTGACAGTTGGGGTCATAAAAAAGAAAGATAAATTGAAGGGAGGAAGACATAAAAAAATAAAAACAATCTTCACAGTGCCATGAATTCATATTCTACTATTAGTTTATATCCTCACCTAACAACCTGGGCTGAAATGGGAGTTCCAATGCAATGCTTATACTGATTGTTGTGAATAAGTCAGGTTTTATCAATCTCCAGGTCCTGTCTGGAATGGAGATGCTGGAAACCATACTTATTCCTTCTGAATCCCAAATATGATGATTCTCAGTGCTATAAACTACCCGATATGCTGAAGTTGCTTGATTTGGTAAGCTGGAAAGTCAGAACAGGATAAGTTGGAAAGCATTAGTCACTCCAAGGAATCCACTGGTATTCAGGGCTTTGCACACACACTCAGGGTGGAATCTTATTTTGGTTCATGGGTTGTTGCTATACCTGCTGTCCTTTGACAAAGTTAGAGAACAATCTAATTGTGGTTTTTTCCTTGGCTCAAGATAAAAATTCAAAGCTGCTGATCACTTGAAAAAGGTCCTGCAGAGAATAAAGAAAGAAAATTAGCAAAAAATAAAAAAATTTTTTTAAATAAAAAATACCTCATTCAACTGCCTTGTCTCTGTAATAGCACTGAGCATGACTGTCACTCTGAAGACATATTAGCTCATTTAGGTAATTAGTGTGAGCAGCATGTTTCCCTACTTATTCCATTCAATTATAGGGTTCTCACTTTGTCATTACTGGAGTGTCTTAATGTGACTTGTAATTAGTGTAATTACAATCCAATGTTAATTATATCTGCCACTTAGACATAATTTTATATAGTAATGGTCTCTAATCTCAATAACCTTATTATGTTGTTTATTCAAACAGGAATTAAGTCTTCTTTCATGCATCAAATATGGAGATTACAAAAAAGTACTGCTTGTGTCATTTTGATAGTTATGACAAGGGAATCTCTGAAATAGCAAAATCATATTTGAGACAATGTCTGCATGTGCAAACAATTACGGCAGTTCCTCCCTGTTTCCAGAAATATGCCTGTGTATCTCCAAATAACTGTGTTCAGAGGCAGTGAAAGCCTTGACTGGCTTGTGAATTCTGGGAGGATCTAATGAGTGTACATGTAGTAGAAGCCTATTACTGTGGTTCAGTTTATTAGGATACCGAAAACACTCATTGCTGACCATTTAATGGACCATTGGTCTGAGTAACTAACCATTGTATACAATGTAATAATATCACCTCCCATTTGAAGAGCACATTATCTTTTAGAGTGCTTTTCAATATATTATTTGAGTTAATCCTGGAAATAACTTCACAAGAATGGTGATGGCAGATACCAGATCATTGGAAGAGATTGAAAAAAAAAAAATTAAGGGACATTGGCCATATTCACTTAGCAAGGGGAGAGCTTCTAACCAAAGGACAATTCATCAGAGCATGAGATCCACAGTTAGATTTCTAGATTCCGAATCACAGCTCTTCCCCTTAGAAATTTAGTGCCCTTGAGTAAACAGCGTAATCCCTCTATCCCAGAGGGTCCTCATCTGTATAACAGGATCAGCAATAGCAGCAGTGTCTAACCTCTAAGGTGGTTTACAAGGACTAAATGGGCTACAGAGAAAAAGCATAAAACTGTTCTTGGCACAAACTGAAAACTAAATAAATATTGACTGCTATTATTGTTATTCTCAACAGCGCTCTCATCTCTATGGGTTTTTTTACCCATAACCACATCACTTTCTTATAGATTTTTTATGCTAATCACTAAAAGGTTTTATCTATATACTGCATGTGTTGGTGCACATACAGCACATTCATTTAGAAATAGATAAGTCTTACCCAAGACTATTCAACAAAGCTGAAAGGAAAAATCCTTAAGCCAACTCAGCTGTTACAAAAATGTAATACCATGAAATTCCTTAGGAAAAAATTCAGTGGTTTTATTGCTCCACACAAGCATTGACACTTCACACTTCCTGACATACTCAGAATGGTACTTCTTGTTACTATAGTATAATATTTCATGGATTCCCAAAAACTCAGCACAGCCAAATGCAGTAGCATGTGAAAACTACTCTTTACACTAAGACTTACAAAAAATGGTGGTTGTTATTTATTTAACAGATCTTAGTATCTGTATTTTTGACAGAAATAATAAGTCAGAATGTTACAAATTTACAAATCTTCCCTTGTGAGTTTCCTTTTTTCCTTTAAGGTCTCTTTCCTAATTTTCTAGAAACAAATAGTTCACATGCCAAATTTTGAAATGACTTGGTTTCCTGTGATGTATGGCACCGTCTCTGATAAAACAGAAGAATAGATATTCCCATTATCTATTCAGAGATGAACAAGATGGCTTTGGCTGCTAACTTGTCTTAGCTAACAGCAATAATATCCACAAAGGGCCAGTACAGTCCCAACTATATACTTTTAGGCAATTTTTAAGTGTCTCAGGTAGGGGAAATATTAGCTCTTGGAGTGTGCTCTAAGCTGGGAGAACAGTTGGACCTGCTGAAGGTTATAGCAGTATAAACACAACTGTTTGGGTAATCTTTGGGATGCACACTTGTGCCAGTGAACTGGTCATTAAATATTAACTAGCAGCTCTCCTGACTTACTATTTTATTTATAATCATTTACATGCACAGTTGGGATAATTCTTGGAGGAACTGCAATGACCCAGGTATAGATAGGAAGCTTCACTTAAATGTATGGAAAAATTTGCCCTCCCAGACCAAGCCTTCACAAGGAGGATTCAAATGTTAATATCCCCAAGTGCACAAACACTGAAGCCCCTTCATGCTCCCCTAGGATTAAGCACATGCAAGTCCCTCCCTCCCAGTCTCGGACTGTGCTCTAAATTAGTCAATGATGACATTAGATCGTTTCTCTTGTGTATATGTCTCCGCCATTCTTGTCTAATATAGCTCTCAAGTGTTACTGGTATGTGGCTAAAGAGGTGGAGGCAGTGCTCTTGTGAAGAAACCTGCATGAAGGAGCAAGGAGGCCATGGTAGGAACAGTCCTTGGCAAGAGGCTGGTGATACACTTCTGTTCCTGGACCCAAATCTGGCTAATTTGGTTCCCTTGACACTTCACTTGACCACCTTACATCCTACTTTCCCTGTCTCATGACATCGCCTCATGACCTGATCATTTCCTAAATATTCTGAGGTCAACATACAAAACCCTATCCTACTTAGCAAAAACTTTGAATCCTTAGAAAAAATTATAATATGAGTTGCTAATAATGATAACGATTCCATTGGTGAGGTTATCTGAGAAGCCAAAACAATGTTTGTGTAAAATAAAGGCAAATTTTCGGAATGTTTTTTAGGTAAGTACACAATTAACAACAGTTATGGTAGCATTGTTTAGGGCTTAGGAATTAAGCAGTACTGAGTTCATACCGGACTGCACTATTTCCCCACTGGATGACCTCATGGTACTTACTCAACCTCAGGAAAGTGCAGCCTCTTTTATCTATACAATAATGACAATAATAGCATCTTGGAAGAGCGATTGGAGGTTTATATAAGGTAATGAATACAAGGTATGTAACAGGTTCTGGACTCAAAAAGGGTATTGTTATTATGAGAGTAAGCCAGGATAAGACAAATGGCCAACAAACACATGAAAAAGGTTGAATATCACTATGGGTGAAAACATAACTAATGGGTAAAATGAGTAGTATTTGGATGATACACACACTAACAGCCTGACTCAAGCATTATTAAAGCTATCTAAGTAACAAAAGCATTTTTACCCCTTTAATATTTTGAAATTAAAAAAGAGTATCAATTTGGCCAGTGCAGTGGCCCACACCTGTAATCTTAGCACTCTGAGAGGCCAAGGTGGGTGGAGTGCTTGAGTTCACAAGTTCAAGGCTAGCCTAGCCTGAGCAAGAGTGAGATCTCATCTCTACTAAAAAAAAAAGAAAGAAAGAAAGAAAGAAAAAGAAAAACTGAAGCAACAGGATCACTTGAGCCCAAGAGTTTAAGGTTGCTGGCTGTGAGCTATGGCACCATAGCACTCTACCAAGGGCGACAAAGTGAGACCTCTATCTGCAAAAAAAAAAAAAAAAAAAAAAAAAAAAGGATCAATTTTTTGTTAACTTTAATGAGAAACAATTAGAAGGTTTTAAAATATGATGCACAGGGCGGTGACTGTGCCTCAAAGCAGTAGGGCACCAGCCCCATATGCCGGAGGTGGCAGGTTCAAATCCAGCCCCGGCCAAAAACTGCAAAAATATATATAAATTAACTAATTAATTAAATAAAATATGCACATTTTATATCATCTTAAGATTACCCTTTTGGGAAGTAATGAAGGGGAAATTGCTTTAAGACTGATGTCCCAGTCAAGGAAAATGTTTAGACTTAGATTTTTACAGTGGAAATGGGGAGAGGTGAACAAAGTCAGGAAATGTTTCAAAGGGCTCGTCAAGCAGACTCTAATAGATTGGATGTAGGATGTGAGAAAAGGAAGAATCCAGGTTTTCTGCCTGAGCAGTTGTGTGGATGGTGGTGCGATGTGGCAGATGCTGTGGTGTGCTGCCCAGATCCTCCCTTCCCACGTTCTGAGAAAAGGCACTCATTCCCCCAGTCTCTGGGAGTGTTGACTGTTGATTGCTCATAGCCAAGTCCCTCCCTAGAAATTGCACTCAGCCAAAAGTTGCTGTCTTACCCAAATTTGAACATCCTCCTCAGAGACAACCTCTATACAAAGAATGATAAAAAATGGGCTTAAAAGTTTTGGAAATATGGGCCAAAATTCAGAACAATTCCATGTGTCCCACCCCAGCTGCAGAGGTTCCCAAAGGCACATTTGAGATCGTTGTTGTAGAATGCAATTCAGCTTCTCTCTCTGTCCAGTCTTACTTCCCACTCCCTTAGCTGGTGTTTTTCTAGAGATCCCTCCCAATAATTTCTTTACACAAATCTGTTTTCAGAGTATCAAAAATAAGACAATTTGTGCCAATTGTTACCCTTTCAAACAAAGTATAAAATGGGATTTGAGACCTAGATCACATGGTGGTAGGACAGTGATGAAAACCCTTTCACTGACAGACATTGGTAGCTATTACAGCATGCTATAGTGGGTATTGTTAAAATTGTCCTGGTTAGTTAACTAGGATGAAATACAGCAGAACCTCTGTAATTCTACTACCCAAGGGACTGTAAAATACTGTTCAACATGCAGAGGTGGTCAAACTTAAGAAACCAGTGGTCCTCCATTGTGGACCACTTCCCTACATCAACCACCTTCTTAAGTTGAATTAATTTTCACAGACCAAACATGTATCACATGTATGTTCTACTGTACTTGTAGATGAGAAAGCACTTGGGTATATTGGCTCAAGCAATTAAGATGTTCAAGATTGTCCCTTTTCATGGCTCTTTCTAGAAACTATCAATGAACTAAACAAGAATTAACTTGTTTAGTCTAAGTTTGAATTATCACCAACTTGAAAAATTAAAACAAAAATGTTCAAAACATTTTTGACAAAATGTAGAGAGATGTCCATCTATTGCAGCTACAGGGCATACAAGATGAGTATTAAACTCAGGACTAAGATAGAAGATTAGCAGAGTCTAGAGAAGATTGAATTCAGAACCAGAACAAATCTGATAATCGTCGTCAAGGTTCTGATTGAGGAGTGAAAGCCTGAGAGGGATAAATAGGTTCCATGGGTTGGTGTAAATAAAAAAAATTGAGTCCCTAGGTTTGCTGAACTGACTTCCCTGTAGAAGTGGCCTATCCTCCCCGTGAGAGGTGTTGCTTAATAAACATACAGAGGCATCTACCTGTAAGACAAAGCATGATGCCTCAGGATTTATCCCTACTTTCCCAAATAGTTCCAAGACCAGAGATTATAAAAGTATGACATAATCCTGCTGGAGAATGTTGAGTTTGTTGAGAGAAGAAAAAGTATCTAGACTACAATAAAGGAGGTTTAGAATAATGATCAGCATATTCCAGCAGAAGTGGAGAAAGTAGAACGGCTTTGGATACTGAGAACATTGGAACAAGGGGAGAAAAGTAGATTATAAAGCTGGAAAAGGGAGAATTTACTGTTAAAATAATTTTATTTATTGAAAGAAAAGTATTGATAGAAGCAGTATTCACTATTCAATTCGGTAAGTAGACTTAACACTTTATCTGTCAGACTTCAACCAGAGAAGCAAAACCAGTGGAAATTGTGTGTGTGTGTACATATATACATACACATATACACACATATACATATACTCATATACACATATATGCATACATATATATACATAGGTATATATATATGTGTGTGTATATATATATATATATATATATATATATATATATATATATACACATACACATAACCAATTCCACATAATATTATATGGACCAAAATTTTTTTTTTGTGTGTATATATATATAAATGAGGAATTGGCATCCATGCTCACGGGGGCTGGCTAAGCATATTAAAATTCATAGGGAAGGTAATGAAGAAAGGAAGATCAAGAAAAAGGTGAAAGTTCACAAGCATAGGCCAAAGCTGTCATCTACCATTAAATACTCTCTCCCATAAAAGCCTCACCCCTGCATGGAGATCCTTCTAAATGGATAGTGCCCCTTACTTAAATTCAACTAATTGGGAAAGCCAATTTTATCTGTAGAATTTCTTCACAATAACACCTAACTCATAGGGACTGTAGCATCAGCAAGTTGACACACCAAAATCCATAACTTATATTTTCATAGATACAACATCAACAACACTAACCAAAAAGATGGATAAATTTGACTTCATTAAAATTAATAGCTATTAAACTTCAAATAATACCATCAAAAATTTTAAAAAAACAACCCATAGAATTTGAGCAAATATTTGCAAATCACACATAAATCTCACAAGGGGCTTGTATCAGAAGTATACAGTCTTTAACTCTTAAAACTCAGTGATTGAAAAGAAGCAATTTAAAAGTGGAAACACATATTTGAGTAGACATTTCTCCATGATTATTTTATGTACCAATAAGGACATGAAACAATTCTCAATGTCATTATTCAGCAAGGAAATGTAAACCAAAACCACAAAGCAAAACCACTTTACATCCACTAAGGTGACTATAGTTGAAAAAAATAAATAATAAAAGTTTTAGAGAGAATGTGGAATTGAATTGAAACTCTCATACATTGCTGATGGGAATATAAAATGAAACAAACATTTTGGGAAACAGTCTGGAAATTCCTCAAATATAAAATATGGAGTTACCTTTTAGTCCAGAAATTCCACTCCTAGGTATAAAGCCAAAAGAAGTGAAAACATACATCCCCCTGAAAAACTATACGTAAGTGTTTATCATAGCACTATTCATGATGGTGAAAAATGGAAACAAATGAAATTTCCAGCACATGAATGGATGCACAAAATGAGGTATACCCATACAATGGAATATTATTCAACAATAAAAAGGAGTGAAATACTGATGTGTGCTACAACATGGATGAACCTTGCAAATGTCATACTGAGGAAAGAAGCTAATCATAAAAGGCTACGTATGAATTCATGTAGATAAAGTGTCTGAAACAGACAATACACAGAGACAAAAAGTAGATTAGTGGTTGTACAGCAAGGGAGAATGGGGAGGGATAGCTAAAGAGCACTGGATTTCTTTCTAAGGGGATAAAAGTGTTCTAAAATTGTGGTAATGGCTGAATAGTTCTATAGATGTTCTAAAAACTGTTACATTGTACACTTTTAAGAGGTACATTGTGTGGTATAAGAATTATATTAAAGCTAAATAAAGCTGTTGCAAACAAAAAATATACATAGCAAATATCCCTGACCACAAATTTTATTACTAGACAAAATAATAGTCCATACAAATGAAATGCTAGAATTTCTGTGGAAGATGGTGGAATGAAGGATCCAAAGACTCAAGTGGTCTGCTAGAATGGGCATACTACATACAACTTCCAACTCAAGACAGCTTCCAGCTGACTTGATTCCATGAAGGGCCTACAGTAATCTCTTATTATCAAAGTGATACAGAATATATTGGTAAGAAGCGTTCAGCATCTTCAGAAGCACATTAAAGGTTTTTCACTGACAGAAGTAGATATGATCACAAAACAATGGTAGCAATGAAGGAAATGGGATAAGAAAATGATACAGGAAACATAGCAATCCTTGCCAAGCAGAAGCAAGTAAGGCACAGTTACACTGAGATGCAAGATTGGACTCACAGTCAGGAACAGGGCCTGCAGTGCGCTAGGGCAATAGTTAATAGAAGGTTGCATCTCTAGGGCCTAGATAGAGATGGGCAGTTACCAAAGGTATTCAGCAAGGATGAATAACCAGGAGGTTGACTTTCATATTAGGATAACCTTAATAAAAAGCCATGATACTCCCTAAAAAAAGTCATGATACTTTGGTCCATTTTCCAGAACTGAACCAGCTTTTTGACTCAGAACCCCCATGGAGTAAGAAGCAGATCCTCTGTAAAAGGACAACAGCAAGTATTTAAGGTAACAATTTCCTCCACAAAGGGACCTATGGACATTTATTTAGCAAACTGTTCACTGGGAAAATGAGGACACCTAGATATTTCAAGGAGAGTTAGATTTATGATCCAATTGACATTAATACCCGGGACGCCATACTGTTACCTTGCTTGGAGTAAAGATAGATGAGGAAAGAAGATAATAAATGTAATTCTGGTTCATTTCTGGCTCATAGCAAGTCTCCGAACTTTCATTTGGAATAGACTTCCTAGATAAGTGGCAGTATCCCTGTAGGTTCCTTGACCAACAGATAAGACCTATAATAGTGGGAGAATATCTCTGAAATTGCTGACTCCCTTGCCAAGATAGTAAATTAGAAACAAAACTGCATCCCAAAGGGAATAACAGAGTAAAGTCCTGCTCTTAAAGACTTATGTTTTGGGGAAAGCATTATATTTTGTGAATTTTATACCCATTTAATTTAGCAGTCTTACACTTATAAAGACCAGCTGGTTCTTGGAAGAAGACAATAGAGGTGCACTCCTCTAGCACAAGAGTGTGTGTGCTAAGGTAGATTAGCATGACCTCAGATAAATAGCACACAGCCACTGACTTGGCAAATGCATTGCTTTCCAAATTTATCCAGAACAAGAACAATGCATTTTACATTCACATTGGAAGGCCAATATTACACATTTGTGCTATTATTCAGGACAAGGTTAATGAGCCTAGCTTCTATCATAATGTAGTCCAACAACTGTTTGACATTTCACAAAATATCATATCGGTCCCCTTTACCGCTGAACCAGATGAACAGAAGTAGTCAGTATGGTAGAAGCCTTGCTAAGAATCATGAGTTGCAGATTCTAGGGAATTAACTGTGCAAAGATTCAGGAACCTGCCATACCAGTGGTCTGTTTAGGAGTCCAATCATGTGGGGCATGCTGGGAACCAGCTGGGAAACCCTCCCCCCACCAAGAGTAAGTAAAATCCCACACCTTTTATAACAAAGAGGAGAGCACGATGCTTGGCAGATTTCTTTGGACTCAGTTTGAATGGCATTGTATTCCACACAGAATTGTACTATTCTGGTCCATTTACCATGTGACATAAAAGGCTGTCAGCTTTAAATTGGACCTAGGATAGGAAATGTTTTCGTAACAGTTCCAAGCTGTGGTGCCAGCAGCCCTCTCATTCAGCCCGTGAAACTTAATTGACCATGTGGTCAATTGAAGGTATCTGTAAGAAATATTTCACACAGGGTTTAAGGCAAACTCCAAGGAAGAATCACAATATAAACAGGTCCATGTTCAGAGTCAGAACTATCATGTCACATGATAGTGAATTTCTCCCTTCTGTATATACAGCATTCACAAAACAGCTCCTAGAATACTTCTGTGCCCTGGTGAAAATTGTCTGACAGTGGGGCAACTCATGGCCGTACAATAAGGACTGTCCATCATAGGCTAAGCCTGTCAGACTCGTGTAGTTATAAAGTTGAGATAACCCAGTAGAAATCCATTGTGAGATGGAAATAGATCATCATACAGGTTTTATTCTCAAGAACTTCCAATAACCATCTTCATACCAGTATTTGCTTCAGATGGTCTGTCTCTCAGGGACACATACCAGAAGTGGTCCATGGACGTACACTAACATTAGATTTTGAAGCTGTAGCATCTTCTGGCCACCTTGCAATGAGAACACAACCCCTGACGGCACAGGAAACTTAGATAGCCTCTGACATACTATAATGGTACAAACTTTAACAATGGGAAAACTGGAATGGGGTACTAGTAATATTGTTGCAAGGGAAAGGATGAGTTGGTGAAATACTATGAAAGCACAGGAAAATAATAATTGTAAGGACAGTAAAATAAACTGAAACCTCTGTTATGACTACACTGCACCTTCTCTTTACCCGCTCCTGCTTTCTGACTGTTCATTCCCTGATAGGCATCATATTCCAGAGCATAATCCAGTGAAATTTATTCGTGCAAATCTCCATCTTGGGAAACCTGAACAATAGTGACACTTTTGTTGAAATGAGAAGATTGTAACAGTAAAAATTTGGGTGGGAAGAAGATCCAGATTTGGTAAAAGGTTGGGGGAAATACTAACTCTACAAGCATAAATCTTCAATAAAGAAGAAATAGGGAAAAGATTCCAAAGTATATGCCATGCTATTCTGTTTGTTTGTTTGTGTTTCTCTTTTTTTCCACCTCTTTAGGCTGATTTCTCAAGATTCTTTCTTGACTAAAATTCAGGACTAATTTCTAAAATATCTTTCTATATCTTAAACTATGTATATATCCCTGCTGAGCAAATATCAAATTTTCCTTCCTTATCTTGTGATTAAGAAAAATATGACCAAGAAATTTTGTAAGAACAGGAAGGTACTCTTGGGAGAGTTCAACTAAGAGTTTAACAATTTTATGAAATCACAGTAGGTTTGATATATCAAAAAATGATGTCCCTCTTCTTTCTTAATTCAAATTATTTTGTTAACTAACTCTTTGTCAGTTCATCACTTCCTTTATCGGCAAGATTACTATTCATGTAGTGATGTGGCGCTAGGGACAATTACTGGAACAAAGCCCCCTAGAATAAGGTAAAAGATGGGAAAGTAAGAGGGGATTTGTGAAACAATAAACTGATGTTATAACTCATTCATCTAGCATGTGTAGGAAATTCTGAAGTTTTTTGATTCCTGCCTTTTATTATAGTTTTAATATAATAAAACTATATATTTTTAGAGATAAAAAATAATTTGCCCTCTAATTCTAGTGTACATTATTTTCTGGTTTTAATGTCCATTGTTGTGTTTTTAGATCTGCTTAATTTAGTGAAGGGGTCACACATCTGAATGCCTAGAAAGGGGCCATCCAGTGAGAACTAAAGGTCAAACTATGGGTAGTATTTTTTTTAAAAAGCAAACTGGGTTATATATTTGATTTAATAGAGCAACCACTACCCAGCTCCAGCAAAATGATATCCTGTGGCAAGGTGGCCACACTGGACAAGATGTTTTGATTTTGTAAGTAAGGACAGGACTGGCCAGTTTTAAATGTTGACACTAAAAAAATTAAACATTAATTTTTGAGTACCATGGTCAGCTCAGGATGTCCTAATAAAATTTCATAGACTGAATGGCTTAAAAAACAGAAACAAACTTATAGTATGAATGGAAGCCTGAGATCAGAGTACCAATAGGGTGATGGCTTTCCTCCTGGCTTGTAGACAGCCACCTTATGGCTGTGTCCTCACAAGGCACAGAAAAAGATAGAGAGCTTTCTGGTGTCTCTTCCTCCAAAGGCACTAATTTACTATAAGGGCCCCATCCTCATGTCCTTATCTAAACCTAATTACCGACAGAAGGCCTCATCTACAAAAACTATCACACTGAGGTTTAGGGTTTTAATATATGAATTTAATAGGAAACACAATTCATTTCATACTAGAAAGTCAAACAAATAATAGTCTGCCAGTTTATGACCTGCCAAATAAGTATTTGCTAAATTACCATATTCATCCTGGGTCTCCCTTTGCAACTGCCATTACATTCTTACATTTCTTCTTAAAATTTGTATTTGAAGAACTTATATGTCATCATCCAATACTTACTTTGCACAGGCTATTCTCTAGGTTGCCAAGGTCTTCCTAAACACTAAGTCTGCAGTTTGGGTGGGGCCCCTGTGTAGACATCAGTATATTACAGTCCTCTACTGACTCTTCCACTACCATGCTATTCCAGAGCTGAAGGCTAAAGTCTTTGTGGTACTTTTCTACACTATTTTCCTCACCTTCCACAATAATGTACCTAATTCTTTCTAATCTCAAGTTGGATGTCCCTTACTTGAGCAAGAATTCTTTGTCATCCAAACTTTGTCTTATCTTTCTTCCATATAGTTTCACAACCATCTAAGATTTACCTTTAAAGTATGCAAATATAGGTTTTCATTTCAATTTACTTGTGAATCTCCATACACCATCCAGACCAAAAACCTCATGAAGGCAGGGCTCAGGTCTACTTAGACCTGAGGGGCCTAGTAATGGCCCTAGAAAATATGGCACTTGATAGATAAATAAGGTGTTGAATGGATACAAGTAACTTCCACAGAAATTATCCAGGAAAGGAGAGAGATAAGCACATGCTTCTGCCCACTGTTATTTTTGTACAAAACATGTATACACTATATTATATCAATTTTAATGACTCATTAGAATATAAGAGTTATTTTAAAGTTGTATAATATATAGAGATTGAAAGATCTCTAGACTAAACTAGTGTGCAATTTTAAATGGCACATGAAACTTTGTGGCCGCCTTGTATTGAAAACTTCGTGGAATCTTGACTTGTCTCCATGAGTGCTTACTCTGCTCTTTCTTGAAGGAAATGTATAAAATCCAGAATGAACCCCAAAATCACATTTCGGGATGCTCCTCATCCCCTGTGGCTTTCTTCTCTCCACTGAGAATTTTGTCAGCTACATTCCGCTTCCCAATAAGACATTTCTCTGAAAACACTCCCTCTCAGATATAAAAGCAAAGTCTTCCTCTTCTAAATTCTGAATTTTTTTCCTTTTGAAATGTCCTGCTTATGTCTTAAAATAAACAAATACATAATATCTTAAAATAGATTATTAAAACAAAAGCTTAAAGAAGGATAGATCTACAGAATTAACATTAAGTGGTTTATCTGTTAAAGATGAGCTACGAAAACTTGCTTTGATTTTTAATTTATTTGCCTCAAAGACATTATCAAAATATTAAACAGTCAAACGCTTTATAGATCTCCTAGTATATACACTATATACTTAAGTGCCAAAGGGTTCCTGAGCTCGCAGTGTTTATTTATAGTATTGTCAGAGAGAAAAAAAGGTTTGTAAAAAACGTAAACTAAATATAGTTTCATAAGCTGAAAATAAAATGATATCAAGAGTCAGAAGCCCTATGCAGTTTGTCTTGGCTCTTTAGAAATTTAAACAAGTTACTTAACCTTTTATGTTACCAGGTAATAATAAATAGAGATCTTTCTACTCTATGTCACAGAATACAAAACAAATGATTAATTTGTGTGAATTAGCTTTGAAATTTAACATTCACGTACTCAATAGGGTAAGATATTAAGGTAAACAGCAGTGCAATGCACCTTATTATGCAATGCTCACCACTGAAAGAGACAAGGATTGCAAAATTTAGGATCAGGGAAGGCTTCACAGAGGTGGTGGGGCTTTTTGAAATAGGTAGGTAATGGCACGGCAGTGAGGCAGAGTAGAGAAAGGGATTAAAAAAAAATGCCTTTTACCGCGAATATGCAATTACCCAGTTGGGCAGAAGAATCAGGGATAAGAGGAAACAGAAACAGATTACAAAGGAACACCAGCATCAAATGTAGATAGTAAAGGAAAATTAAGTACACCCACAAACGTACACAAAAACACACATATGTAGTCATGCATATATTCTTACATTTATGCTGGTAAATACATTGCTACATATACCCTTACTTTATACCAGTATTATATATTAAGTTATATCAGTATAAACTCAGAAATAAGCAAAGAAAAATGAGAGGATTCATCATCCTTAATCCTACTATGCAGAATAAGCCTCTCGTAACTTTTCTTTCATCATTTCAGATATTTTCCCTGTTCCTTTAAAACCCTTTCTCTATAATCATTGCTTTCATCTCAAGCTTGTGGTGGTCTCTGGTAGGCACATCATAGACCCTGAATAAATGTTTACTGAACTGAATATAAGCTTTCTGACTCATTTCTGTATGAAATTTGGTAAAAGCTCTTTGATTTTGCTCTTCTTAAAATTTATGTTTAGAGAATGATTTGATTTTTCCCCCCCTCAGGGCTTATTTTGGTAAACTAAAATCATCAAAAGTAACCTCAACTTTGCTTTTCATCAATTCTCTTTCTGATTATTTTGATGCAGTGCTTGAAACCCACACATTTATATCGATTTCAAATAACTACATATTGCTCTGTTACAATTTCTTTAAAACACAGATTGCTTCATGATTGATCAGAGATACTAGGAAGCTACAAGTTTTGTGTGGGTAGAAATCTAATGGTCATGTCCTTATTTTTTTTTTTTACTTCCAGTTAAACAAACACATAAAAATTTTAAAAGCTTTATGAAGTATAATGAAAAATATTAAGGCATTCATAATCATGCAACCCAGCCATAACCACACTAACAAATATAAATAAAATGAAATGCCCTTTAGACTGGAAAAGTATAGATTAATACACACTATGAAAGATGTTTTCCCCTCAAGGCAGTAGCAGATGGGTAATTGACTCGAAATTAAAGCATTAGGTTAAATTCAACTATTCTTATATCTGACACTCAGGTATATTTGTGTGTGTGCACATGTATATACAAAAGGTGCAAAAATGTATACCCATTTTTAGAATAAAAGTATTAAAACTGTAATATTTAATATATGCCAATAACAAAAGATGAATACAAGTCATAGTTGAGAATCCTTCGTAATTAGAGAAGTCAAATGTGACTTGAGTATTCCAATGTTAATACTGTTTTTTCCTTTCTTAAAATGTGTATGCATTTTTTGGCACCATCTGTGTATATGGCAGGAGTAGACTGTTACTCTCAGGGGTGATATATAATTTTTAAACAACTACTGTTCCTTTTGTTTTTCTATCATGCGGTCCTGTAAAGTCCCCAGGCTTAGCTTATTTGTATAGATTAGCCCCTATACACGTATTAGAAAATTATCAGAAAACAACTCCCTCAAAAAGGTAATAAATAAGAATGGCTTATTCTTTCCACATTATTCAAATTTCCTGAACTCACTTGTGAACATTGGAAAAAAATCTACGTACTCAAAATACTCTTGTAATTTCAGGTACGATGAAACAATACTGAGAAATAAGGCGCTTCTGGGACCTTTTGAAATCTCACCATTCAAGCAGCTGCTTGTTCTTTCAACCATGAAACCAGATACGTATCCCCCCAAAGGGTGTTCCATTTCAGATAGACCCCAAAATAATCAGGCATCACTAGAACCAGTAAAGAATCCTTTTATTTTCGTCCTTGCCCAGAATCAACCTTATGATGGCCAAAGGCACCAGTCTGTCTATATCACATTTTACACATTTTCATATAGTTTTAAAAATATTAAAATGATTATTACGGGCATTCTAGAAGGGAATAGAAGTCATAAACTATTTTTTAAAGGTTGGGAATATTCGGGGTGTACATGACAGTCTCACCTACCATGGTTTCTTAACGAAAAGTTTTATAGGTTCATCCTACCATGTTCCTATGTAAGAACGCATGCAGCTTCAACCCTATTTTATTACAAACCAACCGCTTGGTCTCTTTTTCACACTATGACTGAGTATTATAGTCAATGCTAGCTTAATTTCCATGGCAATCTAATAGGTATATATCACTCTTTAGCCTTGAAAAGTAAGGGAGAGGTCAGTGAAAATATTCCCAATTTGTCACACTCTAACAAAACTCCAACCACCTAAGAAAGAAGATGATATCAATAATGACGATATCTTAGTGTCCTAACTGCCCTGTGCTAATGTTTAGTAGACCTTCTCTCTTATGCATATAGTCCTCCCAACAACTATGTGGTAGATAATAGTATTATCATCACCTTTATTTTACAGATGGTGAGATTAGGAATCAGATCACATCAGTAACACAGTGAAAGTCACAAAGCTAGAATTAGTGGAACTAAGGTCCAAACTCGTGAGTTTCTGAGTTCAGGTCTTGGGCTACATAGTTTGTGTCTGCTCTAACGACACGACAAAAACAAACAAACCAAAAGCAAAATCTCTATTATGAACCTCCCTGAACACCATAGATAATTTTCACCTAAGAATAATTGAAATGCTTTTTTAAAACTTAAAAAAAAAAAAAATGGCCGGGCACAGTGGCTGACACCTGTAATCCTAGCTAGCCCTCTGGGAGACTGAGACAGGTGGATTTCTTGAACTCAGGAGTTTGAGACCAACATGAGCAAGAGCAAGACCTTGTCTCTACTAAAAATAGAAAAACTAGCTGGGTGTTGTGGCAGGTGCCTATAGTCCCAGCTAATCAGGAGGCTGAGGTAAGAAAATCACTTGAGCCCAAGAATTTGAGGTTGCTATGAGCTGTGATGTCACGACACTCTATCAACGGTGACAAAGTGAGACTCTGTCTCAAAAAAAAAACAAAAACAACACCCTACTTCTGCTGGTATAGAAATTACTACATGTTGCTCAGAACTAGTATATTTACTTTGTGGCTAAATTCAGAACGTGGAGGTATGCATATGAAATATGCTAAGTGACTAGATCTTCAAACTAGTCAATGGTTTTCAAACTCAAATGCTTAAAAACGGCTCAATATCAACCTTCACTCTTTCCTTTCTCCCTTTATTTAGCCAGCACCACAAAAAGCTTATTGTGTATATTTTAAGGCCTCTTAATCACTTATGATCTTCAATAAACAAACCAAAGTCCATGATCCTAAGACTGTAATCTAGTGGAAAAACCAAAAAGTAAAAAAAACAATTTCAGTTCCGTGTAAGGAGATATGATAAATGGTATATATGAGTAAATGAACCCAATATTTAAGAAATGCTCCTTATTCTGTTTTTTGGTGGGAAAAATCCTAGAGAAATGTATATTGGGGATCGTTTTTAACCTGAGACCTAAAGACAGTGACAATTTAATTTGTTGATATGAAACTATAGAGATAGTTAAGAAAGCAGTGATGATAATGGCCACATAAAAATCAATTAGAAAAAGCAAATACTCAACAGAAATTCAGAAAAACATACAAACATTTTTAGAAAAGAAAACTCATAAATAGACAATAGATATATGAAAGAAATGCTTACCCTGACTCATAAATACAAATCAAAACAAGTATATTACCATCTCTCTCAAATGAACAAAATTTAGAGTTTGCCAATAATGCCACCAATCACATGTATTTTGTAGAGAATGTGATACTTTCAGGAGCGAAAAAAGACAATAATTAGGATAACTATAAATTAAAAATGAAAATACTCTGCAGTCTCCTAAGAAAATAGCATCACCAATATATTCATTCAAATATATGAATTGATATACAGGGGGTGCCAAAACATGTATACACATTCTAATAAAGGATAAAATCATATTAATCTTTCAATACTCAGTACATGTGAATAACATGTGTTATCTTGTGTATTATATCTTGATTCTCTTGTAATTGGAGAAGTCAAGCATAACTTGAATGTTATAATTTTTATATGGTTTTTACTTTCTTAAAATGTGTATATATATATATTTGGCACCCTCTGTACATTTTCAAAAGTAATCTTTAAACTATGTTTGCAAACTCTAAAGCTGAATTTAATGAAAATGCCCCACTGATATGGTTTTAATTAAATAAATTAATTAAATCTACTACTTATTGGCGATGCTGGGATGAGAGACAGAACAGAGAATGTAATAATAGAGATTTAAGGACACAGAAGTAAACAGAAAACAGGGAGCACGGTTTTCACCCTCCAGCTTTCCCTTCTTCTTCTACTCCTTACTGGCAGAGATTAATGAAGGAGGGGGGGTGCGTAGCACATAGAAAGGAAAACACACTTTACAGACTTCCAGCACCAGCGTCATGAGGGAGTGTGGATACACCTCTCCATTCACTTTGAGAAGGGCTGGCTCTCAATAAACAATGTGATGGGTGTATGGACCAAAGGATAGATGAATATACACCCTTAAGGTTGTCACCCCTAAGTTAAGAACCTAGAGGTAGTTATTTAAGGGCTGAAGAGAAATATCCCCAGAACTATAAAGTAATGCTAGCTTTAGGGTTAAGTTACTTATAAGTAATTAAGTATAGATGTTTGAGGTTAACAAACTGTCTTGAAATCAACTTAAGGGAAGGAGAATCCTGCCTAACAATCAAAGTGACTAGGATACAAACACAGAAGACTTCATAAACATGATGGTGTAGATTATTTTTTAACCTGTAAACTGAGGAAAGAACAAATTTAAGTTAAAATGATAATACTTAAAACTTTTAGTATGAAAAAGTATGAATGAATCTAAAAGGACATCAGCATTTATCTGAAACTGTCCAAGAGAAAGTGTGTGAAGAATTAAACATTGCCTTGTTTCTTAAATAATAATACACACACAAGAGTAGTTGGAAGCAGAATTAAGCAAAAACTACTAACAGAGTTTAAAAAATAAATGAAACTTAGAAAATAGATTATAGAATTGGTGCTATTTTAAAAAGTCGTTTATAACACCATTCTGTATGCCTCTTACACATAAACTGGATTCCTGAAGTACAAAAGCCTCACTGTTACATCCATGTGACTTCTATTACCTAAAGTCCCTAACAATGAAATAAATGCAAATCTTGTCAGCTGTTGAAAAACAACACACTGAACCAAGAGATTCAGTGTTATATATTCCTCAAAAAGTTTACTAAAAAAAGCAGATAAAAATTCTTAAATTATGCTGAGTGACATTATGAAGAATTTAGCGATGTAGAGGGAACTTTCATTGTCCCTTATTGATGTGTTCATAGCCAATAGCTTTTCCTCTCCAGCAAATGCGGAAGAATTTATATTTGTCTATTTCATCATTCTGTTAATGGAAACTGTTATATAGAAGGATGGTCAGCAGAGATAACAGGGCCGGAGTCCTAAGTTTTATGTTAGTTTAGCTGGCATATTCATTTGCGCTGCATGGAAAGCCTAATTAGTGGTTGAAGCAGAAAACACAGCTTCACCATTTTCTTTTTATTTCTAATATAACAAGAAAATAACATATGAGAGGTATTTTAAGAAACTAAAAGATTTACTTTAAAATATCTCATTTGTTGTGTAAGATTTAGTTTATTGATAGAATGAAATAATGTAAAAGATAGTGACAAGAATAAAATAATTAATATTTTAACAAATGGCTAGCACATACGTATACTATGTTTAATCATCTTTAATGATGAAAGAATTAAAATGGATGGAAACAATTAACTATACTGCAAAGTCAAATTGTCAAAACTTCCACTGGTTCAGTAACCTATAAACCTGATGACTGTTACTATTATAGCAATATTTGCTTTTTTCTTTTCTCATTGAAAAATTTTCTTAAATTTCAAAATATTAATTAAGAGGGTACAAGTATTTTTGTTGTATGGATAGATATCTTACATAATGCTTAATTTAAGGCTTTTGGTGTGCCCAGTAGGTAAGTTTTTGTCCTACACACCCCTTCTTGGTTTCTCTTGTACTTTATATTGCTTTGTGCATGTGTGTGCCCATTTATTAGCTCCTGCTTACTAATGAGAACATATGATGTTTGCTTTCCATTCCTGAGATACTTCACTTATAATAATGGTCTCCAGTTGCATCGAAGTTGCTGCAGAAGTTATTTCATTCCTTTGTGTAGTTGAGTCATACTCCACGGTATATACATACCATACTTTATGCAGTCCTGAATTGATGGGCACTTGATTGATTCCACAACAGTGTGATTCTGAATTGTGCTGCAATAAAAATCCAAATTCAAGTATTTTTTTGATAAAATGACCTAATTTCCTTTGGGTAGATACTCAGCAGTAGAATTGCTGAATCTATTAGTTAGGTTTATATTTATTTCTTTGAGGAATCTCCATAGTGTTTTCCATAGAAGTTGTAATAATTTGCAGTCCCCCCTAACAGTCTAAAAGCATTCTTTTCTCTCTGTATTCATGCCATCATCTATTTTTTTTTGTCCTTTTAATAACAGCCATTCTGATGGGGATAAGCTGGTATGGTATTATAATTTGAATTTTCATTTTCCTGATGATTACTGATATTGAGAACTTTTTTCATATATTTTTTAGCCAGTTGCCTACTGTCTATCAAAAAACTTCTGTTCCTATCTTTTGTCCACTCCTTTGATGAGGTTGTTTGTTTTATCCTTGCTGATTGGCTAAAGTTATTTGCAGAGTCTGGATACTAAGCCTTTGTCAAATGTATAGTGTGAGAATATTTTCTCCCAATATGTAGGTTATATATTCACTCCATTAATTATTTCTTTGCTGCGAAGAAGTTTTCAATTTAATTCAGTCCTATTTATTTATTTATTTATTTATCTTTGAGGACTCAGTCATAAATAATTTTTTTTACCTAGGCCTATGTCTAGAAGAATTTTTCCTACACCTTCTTCTAGAATGTTTATGGTTTCATGCTTTATATTTAAGTCTTTAATCCATCTAAAAATATATTTTTTTCTTTTTTCTTTTTTTTTTTTTTTTGCAGTGTTTGGCTGGGGCTGGGTTTGAACCCGCTATCTTCGGCATGTGGGGCCAACACCCTACTCCTTTGAGCCACAGACACTGCCCTAAAGATTTTTTTTTTTTATATATCTGGACTTAAGTGTCCTATTTCACTCTTGTGGATGTGGGTCTTTAATTTTAGTACCATTTATTGAATGTGGCTTCCCTTTCCCATTGTATGTTGTTGTCTGCTCTCTTGAAGACGACCTGTTGTTCATGGGTATATGGTTTTATTTCTGTATTCTTTACTCCGTTCCCTTGGTCTATGGCTCAATAGTGTTTTCATTACTATATGTTTGTAGTAAAATTTGATGTCAAGTAATGTGATGCCTCCAGATTTATGCTTTTTGCTTAAGATTGCTTTGGTTGTTAAGATTCTATTTTGATTCTAATGAAACTTACGATTATTTTTTCTACCTCTTTAAAATATGACACTGGTATTTTTATGGAGATTGTATTGAATCTGTAAATCACTTATAGCATTGTGGACCTTTTACTAATGTTGCTTCTACCAGTCCATTAGCATGGAATGTTTTTTGCCTTTGTGTATCATCTGTAATTTCCTTCATCAATGTTTTACAGTTTTCCTTGTGGAGATCTTTCACCTCCTTGATTAATTATATTCCTAAGTGTTTTGTTTTCTTTATAGCTATTGTGAATGGTAACAAGTCCTAGATTAAACTCTCAGTTTAACTGTTATTAGTAAATAGAAATGCTACAGAATTATATACATTGATTTTAGAGACTTTGCTGAATTTATATATTAATTCCATGAGTCTTTTCATGGAGTCTTTAGGGTTTTCTTGATGCAAGATCAGATCATCAGCAAACTAGGACAATTTGATCTCCTTTTTCCTGGCTTGGTTGCCCTTTATTTCCTTTTTTTCCTTGATTGCTCTGTCTAAGACTTCTAATACTGTGTTAACTAGAGGTAGTGACAGTGTGTTGTGTATTTTCCTAAACAAATTTTTTTTTTTCTGGAGGGTCTGTTGGGTTTATTTAGAAAGATATCTATTGTTTTAGTACATTTTTGATTCATTTCCTGAATTATTTTTCTGAAGGTTTTTCTTTTTGGCAGTATTTCATTTTCTCTTATTCCATCTCATTGAGCTTCCTTACAATCTGCATTTGGAATTCTTTATCTGTCCTTGCTACAGTTTCATTTTGGTTGGGATCCATTGCTAGAGAGCTTGTATACACTTTTGAGGGTGTCCTTTCACTCTTATTTTTCATACCTTTTAGTTCTTGTGATGATTCCTCCTCATTTGGAGCAGCTATCGAGATGGAACCTCCTTTTCCATTCACTTTTAAGTTCATATCTGTACCATATGTTGGATAAGGCCGTTTAGCTCTGCTTGTGGACACTTTCATGGAGGTTTAGTTTCTGGATGAATGCCTTAGTGTAGTGGTTTTCTCAATTGCTAGCTACTTGAAATGGGCAGTGGTGAGCTATGTGCATGGGCAGATTTCCCTGTCTCTTGTTGACAAAGGGAATTGAAGTTCTTTGAAATCCTTTCTCTTTCCCCAGTCCTGTGGTCTTCTTAACAGTATTAATCATACTAGACACCCAGTTTAATCTCTGCAAGAATAAGTGGTGCTTATGGTAAGAGTCAGTCATGCCCTCCCTGTATGATTTAGTCAGTACATGCTGTAAAGGGCTGTACAAGTTTTCCTCCCTGCCACTAGGTGGTGTAAAAGGGAAAAAGCCAGCTGCAGTGATGTTTTTTAGGACCTGTAACACTTTAGTACATCAAGAGATGCACTTGGATGGCCAAGGACATGGGTGGGGTCCCTAGACTACCTCCTTATTCTCTGCCATAGCACAGGTGGGTGGAGCAGTAAGGCTGTGTGGGGTTAGGATGAATGAGCCTAACTTCAAGCACCACAAAGGTGGACACAAGAGCTGTCTCAACAGGGGTCAAGTAGGGAGGGGCTGACAAGGCTCCACCAAGCTCGAGTCTGCTCATTGGGTAGGGATCATCTGGGATTCAGAGATTCATCTGTGGTGGTCAGTGGGAAAGTGACCTGCCCAGTGCTCTGTGCCCAGTAGAGAAACTAGTTAGCAGGAGCTCAGCACCTGAGAAAGATCACCCTGCAGGAGCTGAACATTGGATATAGTTGCACACTGCAGGAAGCTGACAAGTGAGGAACACTGGAGCCAGAAGGAAAAGCACTGCTTTCCTCTCTGGAATCCCCTCAGTCCCTTTAATTGGCAAGATTTAATACCATTTCAGCAGGTGAAAGAGAAATATTTAAGAAGTCTACCTCTACGTCTCATAGCAGGTAGAGTAGACTTAGAACTGAGAAACGATCAATTGAAATCTAGCATAGTTGTTTTCCTAACCTAATCATTTATTTCCTTGCTATTCTTTAACATCAAAACAAAGAATGATTTCATTTTCTGTTTAATAATGAAATCTATAAAATGTGTTTTTCCCTAGAGATTTCCTTATTTCTTCTTAATTATTTAATATTTGATTGAGGAGTGTATTGCAGAAAGCTAAGCCATCTGATGTGTATCTGATGTGCATTGTCAAGTGACACAAGAACAGAACCCAAGACAGAGTTTGGCCCCCATATTTATTTGCATGGCCAGAGGCATTCCCATTAGGCTTATTTGCCTGCCTTGCTCCAGACATCTACAAATACACAGTGCTCAGTAACCACTAATTGATTTGCTCTTTATTGGGTACAAAATATTTTCACATTGGAAAAAACATAATTATTTTCCCCAAATTCAGCTAAAGACACCATGGCTTAATAACAAAGCTAATAAGTACCAGAGATAACATTCAAACTAAAGTAGTGTGTTTTAAAATTAGCACTTTTTCTAGGCTCATAATTGGCTCTTAAATTTATACTGCCACCTAAAAAAGAAACCAAAAGGTAAAATATTTGTAAAATAAGGACTATTAGTAGTTATCAAATAAATTGCAATTTTCTCCATGGAAGAAATGTACTTCAGTATATGAAGGTTGGTCCAAGGTTCTGATCAATATTTTTCAACTTTGTTTTGGATATAAGCAAGGAAATGAAGACAAAAGTTTTAACCATAGGTCCAGTTATTCACGAAGAAGATGACTCTGATTAATGTATTTCACTTCAGATTAAATTCAGTAGTTCAAGTGAAAATTTGAGTTCACAGAAAATGATGTTACCACAACCTATTTTGGTTTATGTAGACCTATACTGACATAGGTTTTTTTTTTTTTTCCTGTATGCCTTTTTCAAATGAAATAACCGAAATTAGCCTGATGGATAATATTAGGAGGTACAGTTTCATCTCATTGCTATGATCACTGAAGAGATAAATTAGGAAAAGGACATGAAAATGTTAGACAAAGGTGTTTTTAGATTTTCAACAATATGTTAAAGAAACATTTATAAAGAAAGAGAGTTAAGTTGCAGTTAACCAATGAATGGATAACTTTTAACAATCTTATGATGCTTTAAATGACAAAAGAAAATAACTGTGAGTGTTGGTAATAATAATTAAAAGTGTGCTATATTTACTAAGCATTAGCATGACTTCCATGTCCGCCTTGTAATAATTGACCTAAGTCATCATCCCATTTTGATTTGACACATAGGTTATAACCGCTGTAGATTTTCTTTCTAAACAAAAGATGCACAGCCAACTTTGCATAGTGATGTCATAGTTCACTAGGTAGGGTCTGTCTGCCTTGTTCAATCAGCGTTTACCCCTGGACCTCAAATCATCATATGAGGCTATATTCCATCAGTGCTTCTGTAATCTCAGGGCAAGAGAGCCTCTGTTGAAATTGGGAATGAGTACTTAGAGTGTTTGAACTAATGAGGTACTGACTTTTAGCCTACGGCAATTGACCATCGTAATGTACCTGTCTGAGTGCCCTGCGCAGATTTTAGAGAAACCCAGAGTAAATTGGATTCTTAATAGCACATTTAACAGAAGTCAATCAATAGAGGTTAACACAATTCTCAGTATGCAGTTTTAAATTGTACACAGTTTGAGAATGACCATTTCCATAACAGACTGACTGACACACCACACAATGGGCTTTTGGCCTTCCTAGCAGATGGGCCTCCTTTGGTTTTCATTCTGAATACAGCATTAATTGAAAATGCATTCAGTTCAGAATAGAATGGTGTTTTTGTGGAAGAGCTAGCTTATTGTTTGATTCGGACAAAGAACTCTTTATCTGGTGAGTGACTTGTCATCTTATGTAGATGTAAGCTATGTAAAGAATGACTTTTCATTAAAGCAAGTTTAGCATATTTGCAATTGTCTTTGGTCAGATGGGAAACTTTCTGGCACAAACAGTGGAATTATATACTGTGGTTTATGCAATCCACAAGTTGATTCTATGTGGGAAAGCAAAAATAATAATAAGAAAAGAGTTTTGTTTTTTGTTTTCTGTTTTGTTTTTCTTTTCCCTCTTGCCTCCACAGGATAACTGTGCCAAGCAGCAATTTTGGAACACATTGAGGAAAATCCACTTGTACAGGTGGCAGAATCACTGAGTTATCCGGGGACTGAATGCATATACCTCCTCCTTCAGACCAGATTATAGTTTCAAATTCCTGAATTTGGCTCACCCAGGTTTAAAAATATCTTTATTTCTTCACCAGCGTTTGGCATTTTCCTATGAAACCTTACTTATCAGCCCCTGTTAAACTCCAATGTGGGCTCTGACACCCTAATCCCTGAACTTTATACTGCTCCTCATACTCCAAACTGGTATACATTGTTTCTATGTTGCCTCCTTTTCTCTGATGACAATATGACATACTCCTGCAGGCTGAAAATTTCTAAGTTGAACAAAAAAACCTGGAGAGGGTCTGACAGATGATGGTACAGCCTCGTGGACAAAACTATTTTTCTTAAGCTCATCCCTTCGAATTAAAAATCCTTCAAAATTCTTACTATTCCCTGTCCCAGTTATGTTCCCTCACCATTGGTAACATTGGGAAATGAGGGGAACTATTAAGAAATCCACTCCATTGTGGTGGGCACCTATAGTCTCAGCTACTTGGGGGGCTGAGGCAAGAGAATCACCTAAGCCCAAGAGCTAGAGGTTGCTGTGAGCTGCGGTGCCACAGCACTCTACTGAGGGCAACAAAATGAGACTCTGTCTCTTAAAAAAAAAAAAAAAGAATTGTTTGTCTCTTAGGTGCTTGTGAGAGTTCTTTCCTAGTACAGGGATCAGCCCTTGGTGATGCACGTTTTTGACCAGTCTATCATTTGGTCATTAAATTTGTTTATAATGAAAGAAAAAAAAAAGAAATCCACTCCAATTCAAACCAATCTGACAATTTGCACTGTTCTACTCCCACCAAATATCTCCACTAATGGCTGTGGGAGGTGGAGGGGACCCAAAAGAAACATTCTGAGACCTGTACCTTCTCCACTGTGGGCCTAGTGGGGACCAGTATTCAGTGATGTCCTCTATCTTTCCCAGAGACCTCAAATACCTCCATTTTCTCAGGCAACTCAACCAGCTACAAATAAAATACTGTATACCTTGATCCCACATTTCACATAGACACAATTGTGAACACAAAGACACCAGAAGTCATGGGACAGGGTGAAAATAAAAAAGATCATGAAGATAGTGGAGAAATAGGGCCTGTCCTGAGGGCTATCTCCATGAATTTGTCTTCAAAGTTTGAGTTCTGCGATTTCCATACTGCAACCTGAATGTTGCACACCTTACATAATGAACTTTGTGTTCTGTTTCCTATTTGATATAATTTCAGTTCCATTTTTCTCCCGTCATTGATATTCAATGTTATGTTTTGGATTTATATTGGGAAACACATTACAAGGTAAGAATCACATAGTATGAAATGGTCACATTCTCTGTGTGGCTCTTTATTCCTCAGGACTAAGCTACAGGCTAGATCCGTGCCCTTTTTCTAGAAATAGAAAAAGCACCTGAAGGAGACAAGTTCTAGATGTTTTCCTCTGCACCTTTTAGTATTTACTTATAATGACGTCTCCCCATTCTCATATGATGATCATCTGCTCAGTGCACCAACTCATTACCTCTAATCTATTTCTCTTACCCCCACAATGCCTTAACATAGTTAAAATATGCTTCTCTCCATCAAACAAATCCTCAAAGAAGTTTATCTTTGGAGTGAACGTCAGCATCTATTAATATGGTGGATACTGGAGAGCATTGTAGTTAAAATTGTTTCTCAGGACTCTGGGTTATATATAATATAAGGATTTGCTAATTCCTGCTCTGATGTGTTTTTGTTTTTATCTCTCATAAAGTTTTTTCAACTCCATGGTAAGAATATTTACTTCCGGCATTGATCCTCCAAAATATAATCAAACACAATTCAGTAATCTTCAGACGTAGCCATGAGGTCTGGGGTGGAACCCCAGAAATTACAATTCTAACAAGTTCCCAGGTTAGGATGAGGTTGGTTCATGATTCATAGTTTGAGAACATCTGCTGTAGTAAGTAAGCAAAAAAAGGTTAAGAGCAAAGAATTTAATGATGTTATCCTTGATATATGTGTAAATTCCAATAGTAACCAGTAAGTTTTGCATAGCTTTGTAATTTACTAACAGAAACCACAAATATTACTTTTAAATTCCATTAGTAACTGAAACCATAAATTTTTCCGTGAAGCCTTAGGTCTATGGACACAAGTTCACAGGAAAATCTCCAGGTTCTTTCTTCCCCTTGCTCTTTAGGGTACTCTCTGTAAGGTGAATAATTTGATTGCAAATGCCTGTGTTTCATTCAAATTTTCCAAAGTAAACTATTTTTTTTTTATTATAAAGAATTGTGGTTACATGAAAGATTGTGAAATCATTTGGAAATGACGAACCTTTTTTTTAATCCCAGCTGTCAGCTCTAATACTCTCAAGATAACACAGGTCCCTAAAAGGAAAAGAAAGACTTAAGGTAATTAGGCAATCCGTTACTCATTCTTGCCCCCAGCCTCACTCTGAAAGGGTTCACCACAAACATTGTTTTCTCTCAAAAGGCAGTTATCTCTTTTGTTCATCAATTCAATTCATGCTTGATGGTCTGCATGACTTTCATCCCAGTGTTTGTAATAAGATGCATCCCAAATGTGATCTTCAGAACTCAGGATGTTTCTTGGGCCCTCAACTTAAAAAAAAAAAAAAAATATATATATATATATAGCATTAAGGACTCTAAATACTTAAGTTTAACTTTTAGTAACAGGTAATCACTTGCAAAAATTTCTATCTAAAGGTCTTTCACTCAACGATAAAATGAATGAAAAGAGAAATCTCATTCTGTTTCCTAATACTTCTTTAAACATATTATTGATCAAATAATATGCCAAGCTGGAATCATGCTAAAATTTTCAGAATAACCACACTACAAAATTTGTATGATTATGTTAGATGAATAGATAAAGTTATTGCACATCAGGTAGTAAGGAACTACTATTATTACCTTTGTGCAGGTGAGTGTTTAAAATATCCAGCACTCGTGTTACTCAATTTGTATTTAGGGAACATTTAAAAATAAACACTTTAGTTCAGAAAACTTGGCCAATATAAAAACAGAGGGAGGAAAAATATAAATTATACATAAACCCTGTGCTTAGAGACAAACACGTACTTCAGATAAGAATGGAAAAGGGTTCAGGTTAAAGAGAATATATCACTGGAGAAAATAGCTGAGTTCTAGATTATTACCCTGTTGAAAAAAAAAGAAATGTTTCCTTTGTATCTCAAGAAGGACAGGGCTTTGAAAGAACATGGTAGCAGTTGATATATATTTTCTAAAATGTGAGAGCTCACAAAGACTGGTGTTTGAAACCTACCTGAGAAGACTAAATACAAATGTTTCTGATAGGAGAAAATGTGGAGGACTGTGGGAACAGCTCTACTCGTTCATTTAATATGGCAAGAATGCATGGAGGTTCTGGGGTTCCCTGCAGCCCAAGTAGATACTGCAGGAAGGAACTGAGCTGGAGATAACCTGGAAGGAACCTCAGCAACAGGAAGTCGTGGGATGTACCATCAGCACAGGAGGCAGGGGTTAGTGCTGTGCCCAAAGACCCCCCTGCTGAGATTTAGCAAACACCAAACAATGCCCAGAAAGAAACTATTCTAAATATCCACTTATCCCAGAGTATGCCGATGCCCAGTCATAAAGGAACCTGTGAACTTTCCTGTTTCTTACCTTCTTTCTTCCCCCACTCTCTTAGGAGGGTTTGAGGAGCCTTGGTGAGGAGCTGGGAGGACAGGGGAAAGAAAATGTCAGGGATGGAGAGAGCTGACCATTCTAGCTCCCACCAGAAGTCTCCAGACTCCACAGGGAAAGAAAAGTATGTTTAATTCTACATGCAGTTCAAGTTTTTGACTAGAGAAATGGTCATTTTAATTACTAAAATTAAATTGCAACTAATAGTAACTACAGACATTTTTACTATCAGCATTATCAGAATGTCACTAGAAAAATCACAGACTTTCCCTGGACTTCATTCAAGGAATGGGGGAAAAACTAGCTTACCCAGAGGAAAGGGGCAAACTTTCTTTCTTTTAATCCCTATAGATTCCTGTTCTTTTAGAATAGTGATAAATATGTTCTATTCCAATATGTGGTTGGGCCAACATAAATTGAACTAGTGTCCTAATTTGTTTTCTAGTTCATCGACTTTTCTTGAAAATCCCTAAAACATAGACACTGTTTCCTTTCTCTTATCCTAAAGTTTTATTCTCAATAGTCATGAAATTCCTTCTTATTAAAAAGAAAGATTAAAAATCATATTTCAACATAATGCCTGAAACATAAACATAGTAGGTGATCAATAAAGGTGTGCCTGAACAAATGAATGAACAAAAGTCCATTTCTTCCTGCACTCTCCTTAATGAAGGAAAAATACCAAAAGGAAAGAACATTCTTTTTTTTTTCTTTTATTAAGTCATTTGTACATAGATCATGAATACATTTATGCCATTATGGGATTCAATGTGTTAATTATTTGTACAAATTGGAGTGCTTACATCCTACTAATCAACATAGCCTTCACCTAATTTACCCAATTACAGTGTTAACACATTTGTGTTCTACATCTGATGGATCCAACTTGTACTTGCAATATAGGAAAGAAAATTCTTAATTTTAAAGAATTTAAAAATAATCACTGAGTTATTTCACATTTTAAAAACCCTTTAATTTTTATATATCAAAAAATTTTAAGGTACAAACTACTCTGTAAGGATTCTATTGTAGTTCTACTACAGCTGTGTTGTGAGATAACATAGGTAGAAGCTTTGAGCACTAAAAGATAACTAAACTTAAAATAGGAATGGGGGTCAAACTGATAAAAGGCTAAGAACAGGCTAAGAGCACTAGTTTCTAGAGTAAATTGGATGAGGGTCATGGCCAGAGGGAGACAGACAGCTGCCAAGAGAAAGCACAGTTTGAGCAAAGCAAGTACTTCATATCTTGGGTTATTCAGTTACAGAGCTAACAGGCATACATTGGAAGACAAGGTGTGGAGATGAGAGGGAGTGCCCATCATGCTAGGGGTCTCGTGAATAAATTCTCTCAGAGGATCCAGAATTATACCCTCATGGCGGTGACTTTGTCCTTCGCAAGTGGTACTGTACAAGAGTGGTTGTCTGATATGCGAGCCTTTTGTAAGGACACTAAGAATCTCCTACCTTACATGGGGATTCTGTGTATACTTGTCATTATGGATTGGTAAGATCTGTTTAAAAATAAGTTCAGCAGTGGATAACAAAAGAGGAAATGAAATAGAAGGAGAGGAAAGTCTCCAGGATGAAGGAGTAAGTGTCAGGGTATTACTGCCTGTGGTTAAGGTCTGAGGAGGGGGGATGACTAAACAGTTACCCTCCCTAGAGAGCTTTGTAAACTGAAGAGCAGACTCATTGCCCTGTTTCAAGTGGTGATCATTTTATAATTCCTAATGGATAACTGTTCCTACAAAATCATGTACATCCAAAAAGAGCCGTGGATAAGCCTTTAAGGAATAGGAAGTTATTGCATCCAAATTTGGATCATTTCCAATAGTATAACATTTTTTTCTTGGATTACCAAGAGGATTTTATGACACTGGCAGGCACATAGCTTTCTCCAGCATTCCAAGTGTCTTTCTGTCTTGCTTGTTCCCACACGTTAAATCATCAGTGCATGACTTAGAATTTGACTTGCTTCCTCTTGTGCAAAGCAGTCAGAACGCGATGCCATTCATGAGTGACCTTTGTCTTCCCTCTCAGATGCCGATTTGAGCAACATTCACAACACTTTTATTTCATCTTGAGAGATAAAAATTTGATTGCCTCAGGAGTGAGAGAACTTACTGACTGTTTCAGTAAAGCATTTACCAAGCCAGTACTCAAAGCCATCTGAAATAGTTGGCACAGTTGAACAATAAATGGCTTGACTCTAATAAGTTGGGAGAGAATAAGACTGTCCCATTGTGCCTAGCAACTGTTAAACATTATGTTCTTTCCTGGATTCTAACAGTGTAATGTTTGTTTCATTCAGCATTCCTCATTGTTCCTTAAAAATAGATCTTAAGATAAATTGTACAAGTAACTGAGAATATATATATAATATATGTATATGTACATATATATACCCCCACACACATATATACAAATATAAATTTATATATATATATAAAAGAAAATTAAAGGCACTTTTTAGATCTAATCATCCAGCCAACCCACAAATTGTGAACTGTGTCTCAGAATAATAAAGTTTGATATAGCTATGTTGTGTGCACATAACAAAAACAATACAAGAGAACAAAAACTGACACAGGAGAAACAGAATAATAAATGGATAAGAGTTTAAGGCAGGCTTTGGATTTGAAAGAATCTCTGTCATGTACAAATAGTCTTTAACTTCCCTAGTCTTTTTAGATGTGAAATGGGGATCATACTAGCAACTTCATTCAGGGCTAGTGTGAGAATTACATAAAGTAAGACTTTCAAAATGTTTAGCAAAGAACTAACAATTAGCAAATAATAAATGTTAGCTTTAACAATCAATCAATTTGCATATAACTATGCTTGATTTTAGACTTTGTGTTAAATTAGGTGGTATATTAACAATTAAAAGATAGGGTACTACTAAGATATTTACCCACTATCAGTCTTTATTAGGTGTATACATTAGTGCAAAGTGTTCACCTTTCTTCTTGACTATGTTTATTAGGTAGCAGATAGAGAATTTCCATGAGTTTGAACAATTCAGATAGAACTATATCTCTGGTACACACAGTTTATGCTACATAAGAAAAATGACCTTGTACAAAAAAGCATATTATTTGCTCTGTGGCATGCCCATGTGAGTATGTGTGCATGAGTGTGTGTGCACACATGTACATTCAAGCAATAAAGCCAAGGGAGGCATGTACAGAATAATGCTTATGGTTAGAATTTGGTGTGTTGCTACAATCCTGGAACATCTTTGACAATTAGCAATAGCTTAAACGCCTAATATCCTTAATGACTCAATATATAGCATTTATTTGGTGCCCTGTATTAAAAGAAAATACCAAAAGGATTGGTGGGGGGATGGTGATTAACAAGGGAAGTGAGAAAACAGAGCAGCTGCTCTATTCTGGACATCTCTTCTTTTGAGATTGTAAGGAGTGTGGTGGATTTTCCTGAGTATTTTGCTTGGAGGATAAAAGAGCCCACCTCTGTGGCATTGCTTACGTGGTATAGCTGAATTGTCAAGCAGTATTTATTACCTTAAACAGCAAGTCATTCACAGACCAAACTTTCCCTACACCTACTATTACTATAAGACAAATGACAAAGCAGAGGGAGCTGCCCCTCACTTTTCCTCCCTAGAAGTCCAGAGGTTTCCCACCCTTCAATCGGGGCTCCCTCTTCAAACCAGGAAGACCCGATAACCAGATTGATAGGCACCAGACGTATAATCAGGCTACATTTTACTGCTATGTAAGATTCCTGTGGCACAGTTGCAATAATCCATATTCTCCCTATTGACTCTCTGACTCCACTGTCCCACTGCAGTAAACACAAACTAGTGGGCTGTCATAGGGGTGAAAAACTATTTCCTTATCTCTTATCCATCATGCAGCTGTTGAGCAAATGCACCCAAGAGGATCCAATGACAGCTCTCTCTCTCCCTCCATAGGTGTTCTTGAATAGAAGAGATCCGAAACTGGGGTCAGGAAAGAGTCTCCACTGGTATTTTTTTTAAATTAAATCATAGCTGTGTACATTACCGTAGTCATGGGGTACAATGTGCTGGTTTTATATACAATTTGAAATATTTTCATCAAACTGATTAACATAGCCTTCACAGCATTTTCTTAGTTATTGTGTTAAGACATTTATATTCTACACCAAGAAAATTTCACATGTACCCTTGTAAGATGCACCCTAGGTGTGGTCCCACCGATTACTCTCCCTCCACCCATCCTCCCCCTTCCCTCCCCTCCCCCTCTCCCTTCCCCTTCTTCTTGGGCTATAATTGGGTTATGGCTTTTATAAGACTGAGTTTCATAGTAAGACTGAGTACATTGGATACTTTCTCTTCCATTCTTGAAATACTTTGCTAAGAAGAATATGTTCCAGCTCCATCCACGTATTGTCAATTTTCCAGAAAGTCTAGCCCTCAGACCAGATGAAGGAGGAGGTAGGGAGAAGTAGGGCTAGGGTAAGGGAAGTCTGTATGGTGTTTCCTTAGTCATTACAGAAGCAATAATTTGTCTGCCATGTCACTAGTGTCCTTTCATCAAGCAGTTTCCTTTATAAAATATCCTAGAAAAGGAAATGTATAGTTGGATCAGAATAGTGTACCTTGATCCTTTAACAAGGATGAGAGTATCTAGTAATTCCCCCCAAATGTGGTCATATAGATTAAAGTTGAATGTTACTATACTACAATGCAAGAGGTGATGAAATATTATACATATACACATCTAATTCACATTAATCAGTAACTGAAATTCATTATAAAATACAAATAGTTATTAGGGAAAAAATAACACAACTGGATGGTTATTTTATGACCATCTACCGGATTTTAGATAATATATTTAACTTTTGACCATCAGAAACATTTCAGAAATCTAAGATCCAATTCTGGGTATCATATGAAAAATGTAGGCAATCTGGATGTTCCCAAATATCCACTTTTTATTTGTTGTTTTAACTTTATGTGACTATAACTATTGACTCATGAGGCTTTTCTTTAAGGACCGTGATCTCTTATGTATTCATTTATTCATACTTTGCCTTATTCCAAAAAGGATATGAGGCAAGAGAACATCATGACTAACTATCTGAGAGGAAGTTACTTGTCCTGAAATTAATTAATTTGCCTTTCTCTATTTAAAAAAAAATGTATTTTGGAAGATCAGAGATTTAACAGAACTCTATTCGTTAAAATTGGGAAAAGAAATTGGAATTGTATATTAATACTTTCACTCGAGCAGTTAATAATAATTCAGTTAACCTTAATTCCTGCTGTGTAGATACATGATTTCTAGAAACATTACTTACATTAATGTGATATTTGATACATTTCAACACTGAGTATCTTATTTGCCCCTTCAAACTTTGAGCAGGTCATTTGAAGAAAATTATCTGTCCTTTCCCTCTGTCTCTCCCTCCTGTCACACAGGCAGATCCTTCAATATTAGCAAAACAAGCCTCAAAAATATAAATTGTGAAATCATAATCTCTTGGCTGGCAATCTAGTTTTCTTTCCATTGTCCTGTCCTATATCCTCAGAGGTATGAAAACTACCTTCATTCCACTCTCTTATCTATATAAGATCTCTTTATAAAAAATACATATATACATACACATATGTATACATATGTGTTTCCTGTCATATTTGATCAACAGTAGAAATGAATTTAGGATCATTGAATAAAAGACTATCTGAGAGGAAGTTTCTAAACTAGAAATTTGTTTAATTACCTGCTACCTAAGCCCCTAGGCTGCTAGGGTGGTGCTGCCTTTCTAAGTTTCTCATAAATTTCACATGATCACTTCCCTTTTCAAGATTTCTCATTCTATTGCCATCAGACGTGGTAAAATGAACTCACTTCCAGCAAGTAAAATAGTTTGTCATTTAGTTATTACAATGTTAGGTGTTTTTTGAGTATCACAGCGTTAAGCCCTTCCTGGAAGATAAGGATTTTTTTCAGATTGGCAACATGCAGTCATGAGGAAAAAAAAAGCAACTGACAGAATCTGTGAAGGAAAGAAACAATGCCTGAGTTTGCTTAAGGATGAGAAAGCATTTCTCAATTTCTCTTTATCTCTGAAAAACAGAAACATAAAACCCAATCAAAATATTTCTACCACTTTTCTAAGCCAAACAATGGTGCAAAAGTATCATTTGGAGAAAGAAATTTGACAACTAACAGTTAAAACAATTGATCTATAAAGACAACATTTTTTTGAGAATTCTAGAGAACATTTGATTCATAAAAATTATGAGGCTTTGAGATAAAAAATATAGGAATAATTGTGCAATGGAACAGCCACGTGAACTTGCCAAAGGGAGAAAATAAGACCAAATTAGCCATAGGAGGGTAACCACAAGTCACAGTTTTCCTGAATAGCCTTGGTTTAAACCTTAAACCTGCCATAATTAATAATTGTACCATAGTCACTCTCAAAGGAATACTTGTTTGGATAACATATTATATCTGTGGCCACCCTAGCCACAGAGGATAAAGCAGCCTTATCCCTATGCGTTCCAAAAAGAAAAGGAACAGAAGTAGTATGTCAGAAAGCTGGGAACATGCCATTCTCTTTATGACAGTTCATTACAAAAAGGCAAATGCAATGGCCTCGACCAATGTACGTTTATTTATAAAATTGAGCAAGAACCCACAAATCCATTTTGAATTACTTAGTGGAAATCAAGATCTTTCATCACAGAAATAAAAGAAAGCAGAGAAGGGGAGATAAAATTGGCAACATCCTCTGAAACTGAAGCTGAAAACCATGTTTCAGCAAAGGAAACACAGAATCCTCAACCAATGCCATGGCACATGAGAGCCTTTCCACATGCCAGACAAACCATTCTAGCAAGAATTCTAGTCCAAACTGGGATTGTGAGTATATTTGTATTTTCCCTACTTTAAGAGAAGACTAGCAGAATTTTTCTCATAAATTTAGGGATGCATAATCACATGTTGTTTTACATAAACATGCATTCCAATTTACATAAATTTGCATAACACTTTCCCCAAAAAACTATCTATGAATATGTAAAACAAATTAATCTGTGCTCTCTAATATAATTGTATTTAAAATATGAGATCCAGGGCTACCACAAGAGCTAGGCTTACCAGAGATAGCAATGGCATCACTCCAAAACACTTTACTAAAATTAGACAATAGTTATAGATTAGATAAAACTTGGATAGTTCCAGAAATTAATCAGAAACATTAAAAAAAGTGCTGATGATATAATCCCAAGTTGGAATAAGTAGATGGAATACTTGACACAATTCATTAAGAATTAATATTAGGGAGCCTCTCTGCCAAGGTCTTCATAGCCTTGTTTGCTCTGGCTCTTCAAGCATGTTTGCTCTTAAATAGAAGGCTTTAAGGTCAAAAAGAAAGAAGATTTAAAAATTTATATTTTAATAAAAAGACACAGGAAATTGTTGTTGTTATTATAGCTAAAAAGCAATGGCAATGAGTTTACTCTCTAATTGCTAGTAAAATGCAGTGGAATTGGTCCTTTCCTCTTATTTTAAATGTAAACCCAGAAGAGAAGGAAGAAAATTAGTCTTTTCCTTCCTCTCTTTCACAAATAAATTTATTTGGTAAGTAATTATTTCTGGGCTCTAAGATAGTCTAAGTATGTGGCTTGTTGCATAAAGCATTTTTTGAAAGAGGATTTCCATAAATGAATATGAAAAACACAGCAAATACTGAACTAAAACCCTTTCATGTCTCACACAGGTGTGGGGTTCCTAGCTACTTAGGATAGAACCATAGCTGGCAACTCTTAGCTTCTTAACATTTAATATGCAAAAGAGAGTTTCTGCAGAAAAAAAAAGAAGGGGAGGTGAGGAAATGATAAAGCCAAAGATTATAAACCACTCAAAAAGGAGCATAGATTAAAGTAATCTCATTAACACATAAATCGGATGATGCTATTTGCTTACTCAGTAACTCCTAATAGCTTCCCATCACCCTCAGAATAGAATATAAACTTACCAGAACCCACTGACTCTATATAAGTGGGCTTTTAGCTTAAACTCTGGGCTCATCGCACTCTTCCTCTCACTCCACTCCCTTAACACAAACAAGCTTACTTTAAATAAGCCAATCAAAGGTCTACCTCAGGGCCTTTGCTCTGATTTTTAATGCTTCTCTGGATCTGAGGGGGAGATTAGAATAGGTCAAGTTAAAACACCATAAAATTCTCTATTCTTACCAAGATCCAGCCATTATTCCTAACTGAAGCATCCTTAGGTTATTGCACGCCTTTGATTAATTTTCAGAATTCTAAAACAATTGATTTTGACAATGTGTTCTTATTACTTTGTGAAAGAAGAGTTTGGTGGAAGTCCATATTTCACCATTCTGGAAATGCTTTTCCTGTTTATTCTTTCTTATAACTCACAATCTACTCATAACTTGATAAATAAGCCATTATTAATAATTAGATGCATGGGATTTCTGAAACAATAGCAATAGATTTTGTTGTACTATATCTAACTTTAAATTACAAAGTTTATTGTATGCAAGTTAGATTAGGCAAAATTTTATTTATTCAACAAATATGTATAGCCTTGTATCATTCACTATCCTAGACGGTGGGGACATGGCAGGAATAAGAAAATGACATTTGGGTGGGCGTGGTGGCTCACGCCTGCAATCCTAACCCTCTGGGAGGCCAAGGCAGGTAGATTGCCTAAGTTCATAGGTTTGAGACCAGCCTGAGCCAGAGGGAGACCCCATCTCTAAAAATAGTCAGGAGTTGTGGTAGGAGCCTGTAGTCTTAGCTAATTGGGAAGCTGAGGCAAGAGAATCAGTTAAACCCAAGAGTTTGAGGTTGCTATGAACTGTGACTCCCCAGCATTCTACTAAGGATGACATAGTGAGACTCTGTCTCAAAAAAAAAAAAAAAAATGACATTGCCAAGAAGTCCCTATGGAGTGAGGAAATGGACCAGGGGCCCACCTGAGGAAAGATAATTCTAGGCTGTCTGTAATACCACACTTCAGAGTTTATTACACAAATACATTGAAAATAAAAAGTTAGAAAATAATCTATCATGAAAATAGTACTCAAAAGAGAGCTAAAGTGATCATGTTATCATATTTGGGGCCCAAACTTTCCAGGAAAAGACCCTTTGAGAAAATGGCTGGCTCTCAGTTATAAGAGACACCTCTCAAGAGGGCTAATGCTCCTGCAGTCACCTTCTCTGTGAAGACTGCCCCTTCCCTCTCTCTGAGGAGCCCTTCTTTCTCTACCACATGTGTGCAGGGATGGGGTAGGGGAGAGTTAGAGCCAAGATGGCCCAATGTGTGGCCACAGCGACAAGAGCTTTAGAGGCCATTCAGCCTGAAGGCAGCCGGGCAGGTCTGCATGGAGCTCCTCATCCCCTTCACACAGCCCGGACCTGGGCCTGTGCTGCCACCGTGCACGGCCTCAGCCCGCTTTGCCAGCCCTGCCACGGCCCCCTCCTCTGATCACGGGACTTGGTAGAGGACACTCTGGCCTACTCCCACCAGATCCCAGATCCCCTCAGACTGGAACTTTGTGTCCTCGCAGGGCCCAGGCAGTAGGGCTGGGTCCCCCACTTCTGAGCTGCACTACCCATATATAATGTACATCCTGATTTTTCCCTCAAAAATTTGCATTATATAGAGCAGAAAAGTATGCCTTATACACAGAAAAATATTAGTAATATCAAGTTGAATAGACTTTAAGAAAAAAATGTTACCAGAGATAAGGAAGTATAGTTAATAATGATAAAGGGTTAATCTATCAGGAAGACTTGATAACTTCAAAAATATATGTACAGAGCTCTAAAATACGCAAAGCAAAAATGACTGTACTGAAGGAAGAAAGACAATTTAACAGTGATAGCTGGACATTAATTATCCTACTTTTAATAATGGAGATAAAGACTTGGAGAAAATATACAGGGAAATAAATCTTGAACAACACTATGAACAAACTATACCTGACAAACACCTAGTATAGAGTCAACATTTCACCCAACGGCAGCAGCAGAGAACATATTTTTTGAAGTATACATGAAACATTCTCTAGAATAGAACATATACTAGGCCTAAAAACAAGACCCAAGCAATTTAAAAGGATTCGAATCATACCATTTAGAAAAACAAAAGGAAATGGGAAGAACTACCATTTGAGAAAAATGGTAAATTTTTTTCTCTTAGAATGTTTGTTATAATATGTATTCTTAATGTTAAGATGTAATGGACTTATTAGCTTTAAAGGAATCAACATCTAAAATTATTCTCAGTTTTAATCTTTTATAATAGCAAATATTGAGTGGTATGATTAAATAAGTAAAAACTCTTTTGGAGTTTTTAATAATTTTTAAAAGTGTTTTCTTACCAAAGTGTCTGAGAAGCACTGATTTAGACTAGCAATTTGCAAGATATGTTTGGGAGTCCACGATGATCATTATAACACACAAAAACAACTGATTGCAATAAGTCCTTTGGGTGTGAGACAGAAGGTAGTGGAGAAGCAGCTTAATCACGTTCTACATTTCACGTTGTTCTGAAGTCCCAGAAGTAAGGCACATATTATGTTTAAGTAATTTAAAGGTCTATATTGTGAATGGAGCATTGTGATTAGGAGAGGGGAAATAAGAAGGAGAGGTCTGCTGAAAGATAGGACATAATCAATCATCTCCAATATAGGAGAGTAAGAAATGCACACAGAAGTTAACAACAACAAAAAAAATGATCGTATTTGGAGAGGGATCATTTGATTGTCCTCTGGAAGTCAAACTCATTACAGTATTTCCTTTTGAAATGTAGAACCAAATCCAGGGAAATGTTATTAACAATTTTTAGCAATTTCAAAATATGTGTCCTCTCATGTACTCTATAGGTATTATTCATTTCCTTAAAAATGAAAATTTTAAGGCTGTAGATTTTTCTTCAGTCTAGGCAAGTGAACAGAATTTATGAATGTGCAGTTCTACACCCAGAAAGCAATCACCACGAGTTAGAAAAGAAAAAAATATCCACTTCAAATAAAGCAACGTGACTCCCCCACTACCACCTCCAACTCTTTGGGTTTAGAAAGACCTAACCCCCACCATTTTCTAATCTTCAGCAGGGATTTCATACCTAACAGCTGCTATTTAGGTAGCCCCTTATGGTATGAAATTCAAACCCTCATTTTATCTCCTTTCCCTACAGCAAAAATTGCAATATCTCACACCCAAGCTCCAGCTGTCAGATTCACACACCATTTCTATTTCAATGGCTAGAATAATCCCTTGCTCCCTTGTTTTCATTGAACAAGAATGTGCCAGCTTTAGAAAAAAAAAAAAAAAAAAGGAACAGGGAAAAGGCATTTGTCTAAACCCAAATACTCAAATACTCAAAGAGAAGAAAACAGCTTGAAGAAATGTGATGCTTTGTTACAAGCATTTTGCATTTGAAGCACAGTTTTTCTTTTCTTTTTTTTAAAGAACATATATACACTCAGAAACGTATAAATATAGGTAGATGGACGTGAGACTTTGCAGACTTTTCTTTTTCCAAATGCACTATATAAATCAGGGAAGATATACACACATACCAACGCCAAGAAGCTAGACAATGTGACCATAGCTATGGCAACCATTCTTAAGTTGAATTTTATTTTCTTAAATGAGAGAGAAAAATGTTTCTAAGTTCTTGGTCTTTCTCATCCATGGCATGGTAGTTATTGCTTAATATTTACAGAGTTAGAAACCCAAATTCCAAAGCAGTCTTGGAAGCAGGGTACCCCTAGTGATAGTTAAAATAAGCAATCCCTGAAGGCAGCATTTGTAAATTGACACACAGATGCAATTTCAGCTGTCTCTAGTCTGAATGGGAAAAGTCAGATGATCTCTGTTGGGAGAACAGCACACTTAAACAGTTTGATGTCTGATTCTGCGTGAAGAAATACATGGGGAAAAAAGGCTCTAAAAATCCCTTAGTGCTTCCCAAGATCTGTGGCAGTGGCATAACCACCTGAAATCAAGAATGTCCCTTGCGTGACAAAGGACAGAGAAATGAAGGAAAAAGTTAAGAATTTTCAGCCTTAATAAACTACTGGATCCTTTGTGACACTATGCTTTTGCAAGAGTCTAATTCCAAAGAACATAAAAATGAGTTAGACTTATTTAGTAAATTCTTCCCTGAGGAAGTTGACCAACATCCCTTTTCACTTCCTAACTTGTCAATTCTATCACCTACTGCCGATGGAATCATTACGATGGCATTTCTCCCTGGCTGAAATGTTTCTCCTCCTTAGTTCACAGAACGGCTCTTCCTTTTCTTTTCCTATCACTCCTTCGCTTCTTATAACTTTAGTGAGACATACGAAATCTTCCATAATTTGGGTCAGTTTCAGCTAATCCAAACTCATCTCTTTAAGCTCTGGATGAAAAACCAAGAGTGTGTTCTTCCCATTTCTCCACAAGCCACTTTCTAACTACTTTCCCAACACACGGAGCTCAATGGCAGCCCAGAGTGTTAAGACAGCACCACTTTTTTTTATCCTAAATGTTGTTCCCCTTCCAGGAAGCCAAATTGTACCCAGCTGCCAAGTGGGAACTCAAGGTCATGAAGAGTGTCCTGACATCATCAACCCTCATCTATTTCCCTGACATCAGGGAGGTTATGTTACTAAATTATAGATAAGCACCAATGAGTGTCAGTACGAAACAATTAGCTTAATAATAAGGAACTATTTTCTAAATATAATAACTTAGATATTCGTTAAGACCTGAAAGAGTCTGAAATCATTCAGAAAGGAATGATCACAATTACTCTTAAAAATGAAATGGTAACAATCACAAGAACTATTGTATCTAGAAGATAAGGCAATAATCTCTCTTTGTCATTGTGAATACATATGACATTCTTTCTCCTTTCCCAAAAAATGAGAGAAAAAGTTGTCTTCCTATACACAAATGATTATGAATTAGAAATTTTTACAAAAACAATGAGGGTAGGAACTGTCATAGGCCCTGTAAATTTTTTTTTTTTTTTTTGCTTTCAAATGAAATCTTCATTAGAGCACAGATACAATCTTTATTTTAAAACTTAAAACTTTAGGCTAAATGAAAAACAGCTCATGTTTTTGCTTTAAGGTAGTTTGCCAACTTTAGAAAAATATCTTCAATTCTTCAAACAGATGGCAAGGCCACCTTTTAAAAATATTAAGCATGCTAAAATAGACACAAACTGATAGTTCTTCTCCTGATAAACGCTGCTGTGGACAGCCGAATGCCTCCCATTCTGTTTGAGTAATAAATCAGTTTCCTGACTTGAGTTAGTAATGAGATTTTTAATCATGTGGATTGAACATATCCTCCAGTTAATAAAAAAAGTATCACCTCCTTTTTATCTTTAATAAAAGATTTGTACACTGCTCAAATGATTGGTATTACATTTTTAAAGAACCTGAGATTGATGTTTTTCAATTCTCCTTTCCTTTTTTCTGGGCTTTTATAATTCAAAGGTAATATGCCCTGTAATTAATAATTCATAAGGTAATTTTAAGGCTTTTATTCAGAAACCTCTTTCCTATTGACTTTAGAATGTGTCATAAAAATGCAGGTATTAATATCTTGGCAATTCCCAGCTCTATACGGATGAGGTCCTTGAATTTAAACAACTTAAGATTGGTGCTTCAAAAATCGGGAGACAGAATTTTGAACTTTAAGATACAGAAAAGACAAATATCTTTTTAAGGTGCTATTTACACCATTATATTTCTCTCAACTGACAATTTAACCACAGACAGATTTCTCTTGTTATTCAGGTAATTGTTAGCATTTATTTTTTTTTATTTTTTTTTTTCATGTGTGACAATTATTTTGAGGAATAAAACTGAGGCAAGCTATCCAATTTGAAAACATTTTTTTAGATGACTGCTCTAAATGTGCATTTAGGTATCTGGAATCTCTGAAAGAGTCAAAGACATTTTTGCCTGAAGGTAAAGTGCTGCTTTTCTCTTTATTTTTCAGACACAATAAAGTCATATGGATGAGGAGGGGAGCACAGGAAAATTACCCACAGTTTTCCTTTTGTAGATATTTTCCTGCATCCTGTTGTGGAAATCTTTGTGATCAGAGAACATAAGGGGTCACTAATCAAGTTTATTTCAGAAGTGATCCTTACAAGGGCACAACAAAGAGGCTTCTAGCATTTACTGGCTAGTAAATTCCACTCTGTTCTCATAAAACTGCTAGGCATCAAATAAATATAATTATGCATGGTAAAGTGCATAGTAAATATAAAGGCCCTCAGAACATGAGGAATCATCATCTCCCCGATGCCTCGCATTTGTCTCCCGGAAGTTTGGTTGAGTGCAGAGGGAAAAATATAAACATAGCCCCATCCATTGAGGAACAACTCCAACTACACCAGGATGCTGAATAAGCAATGACTCTCTTGCTTCAAACGTCAATCTTGGCAACAAATAAAGAACTTATTACTATCTCCCCACCACTTCGTGAACGAGATCAATATTGGACTTACCGCTCACATTCCTTGAGCAATTCACAAGACCTGGAATTTATAATGAGGTTGAGTAAGCAATTAAAAAAAAAATCTATGATACAAAGAGCAATAGCTGACCTGCTCTGGCACTTGGAGTCTCTATTTCTCTAATCCTTCATCTACTGAACAGCCACATCAGTAATCCAGATGTTGTGAAAGTAGTTTAGATAAGACCAATAAATCTGAGTCATTTTGCTACTATTACAAAATATGGCCTGTAATCCGTTCCTTTCCTTGGGTATAAAAAATCTTGCAACCATCATAAGTCAAAATTTATATGCAAAGAGAAAGCAATGGTGCTTCAAGAGTCTTTTTCTGCCCAAGAAACAAAAATCTAAATCCATCATGCTTAGACCAAGTATCTACTAACAACCTCAGTCTGAGCCTTTAGTGTTAATTTAAGAGGTACAGACTATGATCCATCTAAAAGAAGCACTGTGTTTTACTTTTGATTCAGCTTTAGTATGACAGGACAAACAAATAAAAAGTTTGCTAGAGAAAAATATAGAATATGGAAAATATTCATTATGTCAGAAAACTTTCAGTTACACCCCTTGATGAGTTACTCATTTTATTCATTCATTCATTTACTCATTCATTCATTCATTCCAACCTGGACATATCACCATACACTGTGATAACAGTTTCTTTACAAAGCAAGACAAAACATCTATTCTCAAGGCACACACAAGTGAGACATACAAGTAAAGAAATATGGGCTCAGCGCCTATAGCTCAAGCGGTTAAGGCACCAGCCACATACACCAGAGCTGGCAGATTCGAATCCAGCCCAGGCCTGCCAAACAATGACAGCTACAACCAAAAAATAGCTGGGCATTGTGGCAGGCACCTGTAGTCCCAGCTACTTGGGAGGCTGAGGCAAGAGAATTGCTTAAGCCGGGAGTTGGAGGTTGCTGTAAGCTGTGATGCCACAACACTCTACCCAGGGCGACAGCTTAAGGCTCTGTCTTAAAAATAAAAATAAATAAACAAGTAAAGAAATATGTGTGTTTACACATATATTACAAGTGTATGGTAATATACAGACACAAAGAGAAGATATAACTTCATGGGAAATGATTCAGGGGATAGGGAATATTTAGAAAATTTTATAGTGAAGAGAGTGTTGAAAGATTAGGCTTTCATTAGATGGATGGGAGTATGAAGAAGGTCATTGCAGGCCAAAGGAGATGCAGGAGCAATGGTGGCTTAAATTTAAATTCATGATTGAGCAACAATCAAATTGTAGAGTGTTGGAAAGTTGGAGAAGGTTCAAACTATAAGAGGAAAGTGATGGAGAGACCACCAGTTCATGAATTAACTAAACCCCTCTATGAAACATGGATTACGTCTCGTTGGCAATTTTGATCATTAAATGGTTATAAACAGAGAGATTATGCGATTGGTATTTCATTTTAAAAACATCACACTGGAGGGCAGAGCCTGTGGCTTAGAGGAGTAGGGTTCCAGCCCCATATATGGGAGGTGGCAGGTTCGTACCTGTCCCTGGCCAAAAAAACTGAAATACACACACACACACACACACACACACACTATAAACAGCATGGAAAGTAGTCTGAAGGGTAGAATGTAGAGATTCTGAAAATAACTAGAAGACTAGAAATAGTCAAGGTGATGGCTAATGGGGCTGACCAAAAGCAGAAGCCATAGAGATGAATATATGAAATATTAAGATGGTAGCGTCTGACCAGGCATGATGGCTCACACCTGTAGTCCTAGCACTCTGGGAGGCCAATGCAGGTGAGAATTTTCATCTTAAAGGGTTATAAACAGGGTGATTATATTAAACATAGTGGCTCACACCTGTAATCCTAGCACTCTGGGAGGCCAATGCGGATTGATTGCTTGAGCTCAGGAGTTCAAGATAAACCTGAGCAAGAATTAAGACTCCATGTCTGCTAAAAATTTAGAAAAAATATCTGGGTGTGGTGGTACACACCTGTAGTCCCAGCTACTCGGTAGGTTGAGGAAGGAGGATTTCTTGAGCCCAAGAGTTTAAGGTTGCTGTATGGCATTCTCCCCAGGGCAGCAACAGAATGAGACCCTGTCTAAAAAAAAAAAAAGATAGTACCAGAAGCCTGTGGGGACTTACTGAATTTGTGGAAGGAAGGAGAATGGGGTAGTTTTAGGACGAACTGCAATTTCCTCTTTGGTGACTATTACAGAAAGTGACGCTGTTCATGGAAATGAAAATGTAGGAAAGGCGTAGGCTTGGACTTAAAGGTAATTTTATTTATTTCACACATAGTACTCAATTTCCTGAGGTCATAGGTATAAAATTCCAAGAGACAATTTTATCATCACAGTCTGAAGCCTGGGGGAAAGGACCAATTTGGATTCCTAGGAGGAACAGTTAGTTCCTTGACTGAATGAGATCACCTATGAGGAATATTTCTTTATATCAGAATCACCTAAGTTTACATTTGAAAGGATATATTTTCCAGGCCCTTTCACAAATTTACTGGGTCAGAATCTTGGATTTGAACCATTTCAACAAAAATTTCCAGGTTTTCTTTTGCTTACCAAAAGTTAATAACAGGGTTTTTTTTTTTTTTTTTTATCTCTTTTGTTCTTTGCAGAATCTGCCATTTTTTTGAAGAGTGCCTGGCTGGCCATGGGGTCTCATCAATATTTACCGGATGAATGAAAGAAAGAAAGAAAACAGTAAAGAGCTCAGAACATTTCAAATACCTCCTATCTCTTATTTATTCCTTAAATAAACAATCTCTCTCTCTTGTACTCCAGAAGCATATTCCTAGAGGCTTCCTTCATTCCATGCCCTGTTCTCATTACAAAACAAAGCGTATTTTCTTCTTTCCCCAACGTTTCTGGTGCATTGCTAAGGAAAAATGTAGAAACCTCTTCCATGGAGTTGTATCCAATTATATATACTAGTTTTACTTTTTAATGGGTAAATATTTGGGACATGAAACAGGTAATGAATCTTAAAGTCTCCTCTTAAGGCTTTAGTTTTCGCCGGCAGAGCTTTTCTTATCTGCGTCTTTGTACTCATTCTTCATCCCCTTTACCCTGTATTAAAAAAAAAAAAAAATCCCCTACACTATTTCTTGAAACTTCAGTTACTAACCTCATTGGCCCCAACTATAGTCTCCACCAACTCCATTTTTTCCCTTCTTAGAACATACCTTTTTATCTGTTTCCTTTTCTCTGGCTGATATTTTTTTCTTCTCATTTCAAATGCCCACCTGCTTTCTCTGCTCTTGAACTCAAATGGGTTGTTAGCAAGCAAAAAGATGAGAGGCATTTTTAGCTGCTGGAGAGGAGTTCTGAAGTAGTGTGGATTGTCTGGTTTCAGTCTACAGGTCACCTCAGACCAGTAGGAAGAGAAATTAGACCCTTCGTTCCGTGTATGGAGACATTTCTCTCTAAAAGGCAACATTCCAGTGATAGCCCAGGCACTGATTGGGGACATGCTGAATACTCTCAACATCCCCATTTCAGATTTCACAGACACAAAGAGAAAGGCTGGCTTTTGAAAGATAACTTAACCTTCTTGAAAATAAATCAAACTCAGAATCCTCCCAGACACCAGGTAACTCATTTTCCACCTTCATGCTGACCAGGCTGTTTGACCCTGCTTATTTGGTGGGAGTCCTTGGGGCATCTTCTCTGATTGAATCCAGCTGCAGTCTAACGGCCAGCTGTCCTCTTAGCCTCTGATCAGGACCTTCCAAAGGTCTAGTCAGAAACTCCTGGTGAGTGGTGTATGGTATCAGAGACCTGAGTGTGCTCCAATTTGTCATGGTACTGATTAAGTGGATACATAACAGATGGTGTCTTGTTTTAGATGGAGATGAGTAGGTGAGAAATTGTCTGGCTATGTTGAATTTTTTTAATTAAAAAAAAAAGAATGGGAAAAATAATCTGCAGCTGGTATGTCATTTTTACCACATAAGAACACTTTCATTCAGTCATAAAAGTCAAGAGGAGGAAACAAAAACTCTCAATCTGGGGCCAATCTAAGAAAGTCATTTCCTCTGTCGTATGAATATGGTGATTGAATAAGTATAGCAAATGATTTCTTTAAAAAGTCAGAAATAGGCAGGTGCCTTTATTCCCCCTCCCTTTTTAAATGGGCTGCATCAGAACAAGGGTACTCTTTGCGCAATTGTTCTCAAACGCTGTTCCTGCTCCCAGACCAGCAGCAGCATCTCTTGAAACGTGTTACAGACACAGATTCTTGGGCTCCACATGAAATTACCGAATTTAAAACTCTGGGGTGGGAGGGTGGTAAGTTTCAGAAACATATATTTTAACAAGCCCTCTAAGCGATTCTGACGTGCCCTCTAAGAGATTCTGATTAAAATTTGAGAACCACTGTTTTAGAATATTGGAAACTCACTGAACTGGTAGGAAGTGGGGTTTTTTTAAAAAAAGACTTCCAACATCAATCCCCATGTCAGTAATTTTTTTTAACGCTTATCAAGTGCTTATACACCACGAAGAAACTGAAGCACTGAGAGTGAAGTGACTAACATGAGTTCACACAGCTAATAAGTAGCAGAGGTGGGATTTGAACCCAGAAGTCTAGCTCCAGAGTGCACGCCTGCGAGCTCGCCAGGCAGCTGCTTCATTTCCCCACGGGCTGCTCAGGACACCAGCTTCATCCCAGAGCTAGAGGTTGGGTGTATGGTGGGTACAACACCTGGGCCGTGTTACCGTCTCAAACATTGCAACACCTCCCTCTCAACACCATAACCTTTTCCTTCAAACTCTTAACTCTTTTCTTCTATGAAACTCTTTTACTTTCTGACTTACTCTGTATGTATATTTAGTTACTTATTTGTTGTTTCCTTCTCGGAACGTAAATTCCATGAATGAAAGATATTTTAAAAAATTACTATAGAGATTTTCAAACTTATAAAAATGTAGAGAATTAGTGTCATTATCCTAATTCATCTGTTACCACTTTGAACAAACACATGGCCCATCTTGTTTCATCTCCCACCCAGCCCCTATGCCCTGGATTATTCTGAAGTAAATTCTGGACATTGTATTATTTCTTCTGTACACATTTCACAGTAAACCTTAAGAGATAAGAGCGATAATAGCTAAAAAAAGATCCCCCATAATTTCTTTAACTCTTCACTTCCCAAGCAATATTTTGATATTTCTGATTTTCTTAAATGTTGATTTTAATAATATACCTGCACCAAGATTCAGACAAAGTCCACAAACTGTGATTGGCTGGAAGTTTATGAACTTTATTTGAGTGGCATCTGGTCTATAGGTTTTTCCATCATCGTTTCTTTCCTTTTTTTTCTCCCTTGAAGTAGTTTGTTGTTATTGTTGATAAAATCAGGTGATTTTGTCCTGTTATGCACAAGTTAAAAAATGTTTTCGATGCAGAGGCAGATAGTAAGCATTTTATGCTTTGTGAACTATGACCTTGTTTTTAACTGTTCAACTTTGCTGTTCAAGCATGAAGGCTGTATAAACAATGTGTAAACAAATGAGTGGATAGTGTTCCTATAAAATAGTGTTGACAAAAATAGGTGAGGAGCCTAATTTGGCTTACAAGCCTTAATTTGCTAACCCTTGCTGTGGAATTCCATAGTCTGATTTAACTAATTGCCCACCCGTGGATTCCTTTATCAGGTCTTCTATTTTGTACTTTCTGTAAACTGGCAGTTAGATGAGGCTTGATAAAATGCAGGTTTGATTGTGTTTTTTTGGTTGCTTGTTTTTATTTTGTGAGATAACTTCCTATCTGTGTATGTATATGTAATATATGTGTATATACATGTATTTTCATAGATGTAGATATAGTTATAACTATAGATATAGATATATATTAGGGAATATTCCAAAAATAAAACAACACAAAAAGTGCACATTCATCACTCTCTATTTTTTCTATCATCTTTTTGAGAAATTATTATTCATTAATGATCATTAACTCAGATCCATGAACATATCAGGGACTTCAAACTAATAATTTAATTTTATCATTACTTCACTTATTAGATAGAATACTATTACAAAGTATTTGTAATAGTAAGTACTATTACGAAGAAAATTTCTTCCATAAACTCTTTTATCCCTCTGAAATACAGTCCATACAGAAAAGGCAAAATAAATGCTTGATGATCCAGCTTTCAAAATAATGAGTGTGCACTGTAGCACCCTTCCAGTATTAATATAAACTTACGACATAAAGATATTTGAAGTTTTTCAGTTGTAGCTGGTGTTATCCACGATCATGTACAAAGTTTTCCATCTTTAGTCGGTGAAAGTTTTATAATTGGCTCTGAATTTTTTTGACATAGTCCTACTATAGTCTTTAAAAGCAATCCTGTTTTTATTATGGCAAGATGTTCCAGATTCTTCTCATAAATTCCTTGCCCTGAACTCTGAATTACCCATTTCTGCAATGAGTCCTGGTTACTTTTCTTTTTCTTTTTTATTATTATTATTATTTTTTTTATTGAATGGTAACTGTGTACATTGATGCACTTCAGGGGTACAGTGTGGTGTTTTCACACACAATCCGAGACACTTCCATCAAACTGGTTAACATAGCCTTCATGTAACTTTCTTAGTTATTGTG